>CALYCR020003364.1:0-38018 GCA_944470395.2 Schistosoma turkestanicum
AAATAACTTTGGTTTCAGACGTTTACCGGGGATTCGGTTGTTGATGAATCATCATGAATAACTTCAGCGTACCCACTTCATGTACTGTAGCAGATAGATGTCTCACGATGATAACACTGCTGAATGCTTTTAACCCACTTCATGTTAGACAATTTGAAACATGTTCTCTGAATCGTACATGGGAAATTGTATACGGAGATGATGATAATATGAAACGGATACTCATCGAGATCCGATCGTGTTGAAGCATTTGGTGTTTTATGTTAGAAGGTCAGGTGGAAGACATTAACGATAGTGTCTGTTTGTGCTACTCCAGCGTTGGTTGTGTTTGTGAGAATGGTGCATTGTAGACTCCCCTAAAGTCATCTAACTATCTGTTTCTCTGTTATTGAATAGTGGTGACTTGTGTTCTGACCCGTGCTCAATGAAGGGATAAGCATGGCTATTCCACAAATCAAGTGTGGAGAAGCATCTACACCAGACAACATACCAGCTGAGGAACTGAAAGCGGAAAAGGAAATAACTACTGAGATGTGTTGATAAACAGTACTTTACGTAAAATAACGTGCATACGTTAACCAAACATAATCAGAAACCACAATTTGGTGGAAATGGAATTGATACGCTAGGAGAATGTTAGTTGAAGTGTCCTGGTTGGAGGCCAATGCTGTAAAAGGCGTTAGTAAGTATGTACATTTCTAATTTCAAATCAGAAGTCAAATCGTGTAACGATAAAAGGTATTACTGATGTTACTAATGAATGAGTCCGTGACCGCAGACCAATCAGCTTTTGATGGTAACATACATGTGTTTATTAACAGTTGTCTACTCAAAATATTGCGTATCCAATGACCAGAATCCATCAGCGACCACCTGTGTTGGCAGAAAACGAACCATATTCATGCTGGAGTGGAGGTTGGCAAGAAGTCACGCAGCTGGATAGATCTCACATTGCGGAAATCATCAAAATGTGAAACCAGGCCCATCCCATTCTGCAATCGTCAACTTCAAACGATATAGAGTAGATCAAGGAACAAGAAGAATACTGGTTGGTGGCTAATGCTCTAATGGAAGTAACAGGCATTAATTAGTAAGCATGTACTATGGTATTTTCAAATCAGAAGCAAAATAGCGTTGTGATCGAATGTAATAACGACGATACTAATGAATATTCCAATGACCACAAACTAATCAACATTCGATCGTACAACTAAAATCTCTTTCACTCACCAATGTAGTTATGAAACGTAAGATGGTTGAATGAACACCCTCATCTATACACTTTCTTAACATTCCAAGCTGCACAGAAGCTATAAAACTGATTCCTTGTGTTGGTACTCTGTGCATACGATTGGGATCTGGCGATTATATCAAGGTTCAAATTTACTGAGTTAAAAAGACAATTACCTTGAAAATATTCACTGACCATGAATATGAACAATCAATTTGCAAATATACATTGACCATAGATATCTATATTGCTGTCTTAGTCAGTTATAAAATTGCACACAATCCGATTACAGCATTTTGAATTCCACTTGAAGACACGACTAAAACGGGGCAAACTTCACCCATGCATTATACTACTCATTTACGTTATCAGCAACTGTCAACATCAATCACAATTCAAGATCAGTAAACAAACCCCATTAGTTCGTTTGGAAATGAATATGTTCGAATGGCTGACAACTGTGAATTATTCGTGATTTGTGAATATTCCATTGTGCAATGATGTATGGTTGCTTACCGATCATCAACATCATGCAGTGTAATTTTCTGTTATCATTTTAAACTTTCTCATCACTACAGACAGGTATTTCCACAACCAGTTACAGATGATATTTGAATTTCGCTTTAGAAGCTTAATAGCTTCCTCCAAGCTGATTGACTCGTTCTTATACAACTTCACTGTTATCAGACTTTTGTATTTATCGTTTTACTAATGCATCCAACTACAGTTTATATTAACATTGGTTGCTTCTTGCTGCCACCAAACACTCGAAACACAACATGCGAGGAATCAACCAATCTACCTTTAATTGTTTATTATAGTTGAAAAGTTCACACGATAATATAAATCAATTAAAAGGTCACAATGTCACTATGAATAGGAAATCTCAATGTGTATATAACTGAGTCATTTGTGATGTAACCACAAATAAAGGGTTATCTAATAATTAGGTATAATTTATGGGAATATTAAACTGTGTGATAAAAATCGATTCATCAGTCAAATCAAAGTATACCACTACCATTATGATCATGCAAAATAGTCCAGTCAATGAAACAATTCAATGAATCCATGTCAAAAAAATGTGACTATGCTGATTATTCATTGTAGGGGTTGAGAATAGTCTCATTGTATTTTATTCCATTCACTTATCCATCCTCTTTTTCATATACTTCAGAATATAAACATGGATGGATTAGCATCCACATGTACACTCAGCTGTTAGACATTACTTTATTCCATATCGAATTTCAATGAACATTATCACAGCATTTTGAACTTGAATTGAAAATGCGACAAAAGTTGGCACACCTAACATACTTATTATACTACTTATTTGCTTCTTCAGCGATATAAGCTTCATTCAAAAGTAAGAAAGTCAAACCAATCAAAACTATTGAAGAACAGAGAAACAGGTGGTTAGAGTAAGTCGGTGAACTCTACAATGGACCATACTCATAAACTGAATCATCACCGACACAACACACACAGACACTTACGTTTATTTCGTTCCACCTGCCACTGAAAAAATCAGTGTATCCGTTCGAGAAGTCAAGTTTGGAGAAGCATCAGTGCCAGAAAATATACCAACTTCTCTAACATTGAGAAGGCAATCAGCACTTGGACAGGAGAGCATTCCGGAAACATACAAGTTGAGGAGCAACAACATGTACCGACACACTGGAAACATGGAGGCACAGTCGAAAGGTCAAAAAACAGAGATCTCCAGAAGTATGAGAAATACACAGACACCATACTCTACTATCGTTTGCTGGAATAATTTTCAACAGAGTCTTGTTCATTATTGATGGAATATAAAATGAGAAAAAAACCAGATCTGTTCATTCTGAACAGATGTCTTTTAACTGATAATGAACCTGCATATTCTCCCTGATTGATTGTCTTTGCGGATTGATGGTAGCATGATTCAACATAACAGTAGAGTGTTGTAATGATATATTATGGGCGACCAATGATATTCAGTTAATGAGGAGTATTCTGTATTGCAGAGTGTGACTGGCATTTTGATTGTTGCACAATATCGATTACATGAATATGAAACATTGCAGACATCACCCAACTATGTACCGAGGCACATCCCATCCTGCAATCATCATTGTCAAACGGGATAATGTAGATTAGGCATACACTGAGTAAGTAATTGGGGACAGATTTGAAAATAATGAATATTGATTACGTAGAAATGTAAATTAGATGCCATGACAACACTGATTGAAGAATACTGATCAGGGGTCGACGCTGTGCGTGCATCAATGGGCGTTATGAAGAATGTACTATAATAACTTCAAATCAGAAATGAAATTGTGCATTCATAAAATGTATTACTGATGCTACTAATGAACGATCCGATGACAAGAGATTCATTTTCCTCTGACAGTACATGTAATCTCTCTTTAACACAACCATTTGTCCAATTAATGTTGGGGGAAGAGACAGCAAGATTCATATTCACAGCATTATGCTGATAATCAACAATACTTTCTTCACAAATAAAGCTGCCAAGCAGCTTCAAAAATTAAACTGCAACGATATAAAAGCCTCTGATAATTGAGCTTACGAATACGGATAGGCTTCAAACATGCTACTTTAACTCGAAAAATCATTTTGCATATATACACTGACCATGGATAGCTGTAAAGTCTACCAAGTCATTTATCAAATTGCAATCAAAATCATAACAGCATTTTGAACTCGATTTGAAAATGTGGGCAAACATCACTCACACATTATACTGGTTATTCTTATATACTACTTATATATATTCTCAGCGACTGTCAACCACAATCCCAATTCAAGTAAACATAAATACGACACCATCACAGTTTGTCTAGTTGAATAATAGAAATTCATCAGACAACTTCATTCTGAGCACACACACACACACATACACATACAACGATACACACAACGGACTTTTAGTGGAGGCCAATGGAATGTAATTCTCTTACTGCAATTGAGACAGACAGAAACTTGTTTACTAAAAGTTGATTATTTTTCAGTCAGTGTGGCTACGTAATAGAATCAAATAGATCTCACTTCCCACACTCCATTCTCTTCATTCAGTTATTTGTTCACAAAAAAAGATATTTGAACATCTGTTTGTTTCTCACCACCCAACGGCACAGAATTTCGTTTAGTTGCTGATGTTTAGCAGTTGATTCGAGAAGAGACATTGTTCAAACGGCCAGCAACTGTGATTTGTGAATTTTCCAGTGTGCAGCGATGTATGCTTCCCTATCGATCCTCATCATCATCGTCATCTATCATTTCATTTTGTTTGTATGTTACAATTTAAATTGAATATGTTTCAAGAGATATTGAACTGTTTGTTTGAGAGACTGTCGATTATAGTTGTGCATAGGAGGATTAGCTGCATGACACAAGTCAGAACAAATATTCAGTCCTGATTATCAATCAACCTATTCATTCGTTTATTCACAAGAACATTGATTAGTTAACGTCAGCAATTACATTGAGTGAAAAGAGTGTACTTGAAGATTTCTTTGACTTCTGTTCTAAGTGAAGACCTGTAAGTAGATGAACTCATATGTAATGTTGATCACACAAATTGGATTGAAGTTGGATTGAAGTATTCATCTGTATGCGGTGAGTTATGGTTAAAAATGGGTATTTTACATTCGATCTGCCATGACAATCAATGTGTGACAGTGGTAATTTCACGTTTGATTGTTGTTTACAAAATTACTAATTGAAATTAATACTGATAGAGATCAACGTGAAAAGGAAACTGGACAAAAGATCCGCTAACAGAGTTGAAATGAGATTCCTGATCATCGATCTATGTTCTGTGATCGTTAACAAGGTTAGGTGATTAATAAATGTAATTCGTGAAAAGTACGGACCATATTTGCTCAATTCAAAATGGACAATGATATTGTGATCGATTTTAGCATTCATTCCAACAGCTTGTGGAATTCGGAGGTCAAATATGACAATGTGCATACCTTTATTTTACTGTTTATGTATTAATCTTCATGGAAAACCAGTTACATAATTCCCAATTTCTGTTTTCATTTCCGAGCATACGAGTCGAAGATAACATAGAAATATTTAACAGACCGGTGTCTAACCTTCCAATAACTCGGACCATCTGATCTTACTATTCAAGAATACAAACTAACGTCAACAAACAGTCAAATAACCTAATCACACACTTCTTGAATAACATGTAAACCAGTCTCTCCCTATTTGCCAACATATACAACCGTATTAAATGGGATCATCCGGTAAACTACAAAATGGAAGTCCAGTGTGTGTGAACTCGGGTATGTACAATTCGATCAATTACTGATTATCATTTCTGATATTTTTATCAATATCTTACACTGCAATGCTGTAGCTGTATCAAAAAAGTGTTATCTCCAGGGCAAATCGGTATTCATAATGTCAGATTATTGTTATTTTGAAGTAAGTAGACAATTTGGACGAATCCCCATCAAACTACTTATACCTATTTTCATTCATTACTGAATATGTACACTGCGATCAGCATTGCCTAAATAGAATAAACGTACGTGTTCATGGTCACAAGGCCGTGGATGCGGTTTGCCATTGTGGTGGATTAGGACTGAAGGCCTCAAAGTCTGAATCCCATCCACCGGGCGTAGGTAAATTTGAAATAATGGAAAATAGCTTTCCTGGTTACCTGACGGAGTCCCTAGATTTCTAGTTTGGAAAGCAGCTCGAAAGATCCTGGACTATTCACGCCAACCCGTATATGGGACAGGGTTGATCTCAATATTGGCCCTTGTGAGAATCCTTGTGTTGTTTAAAATGCAGCGGTGTGCATGTGCAGCAGGCATGCTGGTTAAACAAAAAATAGTAATAAGATTTTGAGTTGGATGTCACCGTTAGCACTAAAAATAAACTTTTCAATCACGAACTGAAAACGGTTATCAGTTGTGAAAAAGTCGAGATTGAATATGATCACCACTAAGTAAGTAAGTGTTTTTAGTACAGTTAAACGAAAGGAGTACAATAACAAATGTTTTCTTTTCACCGATTTCGTTCTCTTCATTGAAATATTCCACTACAGGTTCAATGTCAAAATGTTATTTATTCATATAGATGGATATATTTAACGTCAAAATCCAACACTTACTATCTTGATTTTGATTGTTTCGTCCATAAATTGTAGTCTCACCCTTCAACTTTTACTTAGATATGTTGTGCTTCTCTCTATTTCTGTCCGTTATTTCGTTATGCCGACTTCACCTGCATTGCATATCTCTGATCCACTGATTCATTCACTGAAATGAGGCATTTGAATCTCTATTGCTATCCTCTCTATGATTGGTTGTCTTGTACATTTCACAAATGACTAAACAGTCATGTGACTTGATTTTTGTATTCGATCTTTGTATTGTGTATGCTGCGTGTTTGTCTGTCTATCTACATCTACAGTGAATTACTGAATAATCACCCTACCAATTCTGAATCCAAGCAATTGCGTACGAAATACAGAGAAATACAGAGGAACTGAAATGAAGTTTGATTATACAGTTCACTGCAACATAACGTGAACAGTAGCTGTAATATCAACATGTGAAGAAAGGTCTAAGCACCAGAAGACCAGTCGATCGATTGCACGACTTAAGTGAAAGCGAATGACAAGATTTCCACATAATTAAGACTAAATACTTTGCAAATATCGGCTAAATACAATAAATCATGTATGAAAACTGGATACCTGGTTACACTTGATTGCATGACAGATGTAATGCAAACTGACAGAATGCTCATCCTTTAGAATGCCACTTACAAATTGATAAGTTCGTTTACATTTGTTGTCGATATTCTCTACCCGCAACTTGTTTCTTGTGCATTGATTATACTACTTATTAACTAACATTCAGTAAACAGTTTTATGTTTAATAATTTCTATGAATGTCATGTGTCAACAAACATATTGGATTGTTGTGTGATATGCAAAATTATTTGCATATACTAGTAGCTTCTATTGTGTTTCCAATTAAAATGAGATTCTTTTGACTGTTGTAATGATTATTCCCAGTTGAGTCGGTTCCTCAAATTTTTGTTTGAACGCAACAAATTCCGTACATAGTGGGTGACATCTTAACACATGAACTTGGAAGATCAGTCGAAACAACATTTCATGCCACTTCGTTACATTGAATTTTCTCGACCAAAACAACATTCACCGATGATGTGCTCCTTCATGAATGTATAACAATTCAACTACACCTGTGAAAACAGCTACACAGGCTGTACTGAGAGGGCTGAATTGAATATCATGTGGTGCCAACCACAAACTAATTCAACCACACAACGAAACACGCAACACGCACACAAACATACAAATGGAATGTGAGGAGTGAAAGAGTGAACGGGGGCGAGAGTTAGAACACAATGATGCTGAATGAGTTCGAAATTTCAAGTCTCCTCCCTTCCTAATTCATGAATTGAGATTATAAGTTTTGATACTGTACGAAGCAGTCCATTGGTATAGATAAGAGCATGAATCAATTAATAATTTCTCGACCTAAATAACAGTATATTTGCATAGAACAATCATATTTGTATGCCGTCAGACACCTTTAAGTAAGTAAGGCGTGTGAATAATTATTCTCAACTTTTGCTCACTAATTTTGCATAAAATTCAAATATTCAGTATTCACGCATTAGTTGTTAACTATGAGAAAACATTGGATAGCGTGGATAGGAAAAAACTGTGGAGGCTTCGTCGACACTACAGTGTGTCTGAGAAGATTGTTAACATCATACGGAATTCTTATGATTGAATCAACTGCAAAGTCGTACACGAAGGACAGCTAACAGACTCTTTCGAGGTGAAGACCGTAGTCAGGCAAGTTTGCTTACTCTCACCCTTTCTCTTTCTCCTGATGATCGACTGGATTATCAAGATGTCGACATCTGGAAGGAAGCACGGTATCAACTGGACAGTTAGGACGCAGCTGGACGATCTGGACTTCGCAGATGACCTGGCTGTTCTATCGCTTACTGTTGTAACGGTTGCTTACGATATTTCCCGGCTAAATCTTATTGCTTAGTATTCTTGACACAAAACACTGGACAAGTAACACAAATCAAAACACGGTTGAACAGGAAGGATTGTATTCCAAAATAGCAAGGGAAAGAAGCTGGAGGTGATGGCGAAAGCCAAGGCAAAAAGGCTTGAAAGCGAAGAAGGCTAAGAAGGCAAAGATAAATACAATGCTAGTCTATTTATAGCCTTTACAAGAGAAAGCTTCTGGAAGAAAATTCACGTGATCGACTGGACTGGATTTGAGCAATCAGCATGCAGCTAATAATACGAGAATTTTCTATCCTGTTCTCCAAGCTTCGATCAGGAGCTGATTGGATAGGAAATTAGCCAATCAGCGCGTAGTGACGTAATCATGCTTTAAATCCATCTATGTCCCACTACCACCTCCCCTTTGAGAAGAGTCGTAGGATCTGGTGCTAGGGTCCAACTGCTTCCTGGGTGCCTTGCCACCCGTACTCTTACGAGCCGCCTGCTTTGTAGGAACCATATCTTTAGACAACCGTCGATCGGGCTGCTTCCCCACCGATAAGTTTTGTTGAGGCTCATGAACAGCATATGGTATAGGGCGTCTCGGACGTGAAGTAGGTTTGGCATCTGCTTTCGCTGGTACGTTAGCTTTCAGATTCGTACAGCGGCCAAGGCTATTCTGAGAAACAGAGGCTGACTTCCTCTTCCGTTTATCAAGTAACCTTTCGCCTGTCTTCTTTTTAAGTATCGGGGTGTCCAATGATGAACACGATACGCTGCAGACACTGTTAATGGGTACATCCATTATTCCCAGTTTTTCTAGCATATCTAGACCAAGAAGATCAAGGTTTGGCCGTTCTGTCAGATAGCATATACCTGTACATTTTGTTCCGTTGAAGGAAAATTAACACTGGAATTCAACAACCAGTTTTAACACACCACCTGAAGCGCTTTTTTCTGTTTTCTTAGATGGCTTCATTGGCGGTTTTCCCAGCAAGTTGTACGTTTCTCTAGACATTAAGGTGATATCTGATGCCGTGTCGATTTGGAAACGAGCTGACGCACCGTTCATCTGGATAGTAACATACTTTCTCCGAACGTCATATTCTGTTTGAAAAGCAGCTACAAGAGAAAGTGATTTAGACTCGGCTGATTTCACCACATGTCGAGTACGTTTGCGCTTCTTCTTGGGCTGAGACGTACGATTTGGTTGGCAATGGCCTTCTTTATGTCCACGTTTAAGGCACATCTGACATTTATGTTTTTTAAATGGACAAAATCGTACGTAGTGCCAATCACCGCATAACCAACATGCCGTCGTTGGTTTGTTACGAGATGCTATCGGCTTCTGGACTTTTAACCTAGTAATAGCATTGACACTACTGCTGGTTAAATTGTGATTTACCTGTTCAATCAACATGTTGTCGTGCCTGATACTTTGTAGGCGTTTACACTCATCTGTCAATGTTCAGAGTGTGACGTTAGGGTCTTGGTCCATTTGAATCAAAAGTCTAGTTCTGGTTTCAGCATCTTGGGGTGACTGAAGAGCTTTGATGAATATTAAGCATTTAAATTGGTCTTCCGTCAACGAGCGCAACTTGAACCGTTCACATTCTCTGTTGACGACGTCTGCAAGAACCGCATATTCATTATCTTCGTGTTTCACCAGATTTAGACAATGATATCTAATACTAAACAATGATGACGATTCGCCGAAAATATCTGACAGCTGAGTTACTGTCTCCTCGAAACTGAGCTCTCGAGGTAACTTTGGTAATACGTGGTCAGCGTAACGTTCATACTCATTGCTTCCCAACTTACGCAGCAACAACCGAGTCTTCCAAGCATCATCTTGTTTACCGAATTCAATTCTAAATGTATCTTCCCAACGTTTGAACCACGTCAGAAAAGTATTTCCACATTCAGGATTATAGACGAATTCTGGTATGCTGTTAGCCACTGCTTCACAAGACGTATTTGAAACAGTATGTGGACTCGAACACTGGATGTTGAGCTGTTGAGTTAGGGTCTCCAACAACCTCATTTGTGCATCTAATTGTGCTTGCTGTTGTTGTAGTATTCGGTTAAGCTGATCATCTGAAATAGGCATCTTGAAAAATTTTTTTTCCTTTTTCTCCGTCGCCACTGTTGTAACGGTTGCTTACGATATTTCCCGGCTAAATCTTATTGCTTAGTATTCTTGACACAAAACACTGGACAAGTAACACAAATCAAAACACGGTTGAACAGGAAGGATTGTATTCCAAAATAGCAAGGGAAAGAAGCTGGAGGTGATGGCGAAAGCCAAGGCAAAAAGGCTTGAAAGCGAAGAAGGCTAAGAAGGCAAAGATAAATACAATGCTAGTCTATTTATAGCCTTTACAAGAGAAAGCTTCTGGAAGAAAATTCACGTGATCGACTGGACTGGATTTGAGCAATCAGCATGCAGCTAATAATACGAGAATTTTCTATCCTGTTCTCCAAGCTTCGATCAGGAGCTGATTGGATAGGAAATTAGCCAATCAGCGCGTAGTGACGTAATCATGCTTTAAATCCATCTATGTCCCACTAACACTTACGCAACAACAAATGCAAGAGAAGACGACCAGTGTAGCAGCAGCCTCTGCAGCAGTAGGTCTCAAGATACATAAAGGGAAAAAGCAAAATTCTTCGATGCAACACAACATGCACCAACCAAATCACTCTTGATGGACATGCCTTGGAAGACGTTAACACCTTTACATATCTGGGCAGCATCATCGACAATCAAGGTGGATCCGATGCAGATGTGAGGGCGCGGATTGGCAAAGCAAGGGCTGCATTTCTACAATTGAAAAATATCTGGAACTGCAAACAAGTATCAATCAACAACAAAATCAGGATTTTCAATACAAATGTGAAGACAGTTCTACTGTATGGAGCGGAAACTTGGAGAACTACGAAAGCCATCATCCAGAAGATACAAATGTTTATGAACAGTTGTCCACGCAAAATACTTCGGATTAGTTGGCCAGAGACTATCACCAACAACTTATTTTGGGAGAGAACAAGCCAGATTCCAGTGGAGGAGGAAATCAGGATGGAACGGTGGAAGTTGATAGGACACATACTACGAAAAGCACCTAACTGCGTCAAGCCCAGGGCAAAAGGAAAAGAGGAAGGCCAAGGAACACATTGCACCGAGAAATAGAGAAAGATATGAGAAGAATGAAAAAAATTGGACAGAACCGTAAAGGGAAGCTCAGGACAGATTTGGTTTGAGAAAACTGGCGGGCGGCCATTGGGCGTAATAAGCGTCTGTAAGTAAGTAAAGAAGTAGTTCTGAGTAGAATCAAGTCACTTCAATGGTTTTGACGAAAGAGAGATCTTGATTAGCGTTGTCGTCTACACTCAGCCATCATATATTACCTTCTTTCGAATTCAAGCTGCAATGCAGCTACAAAAATTACATATCTTCATATTCTTGATTGCATGGGCACTAAACGGTGTCGATGCTGGTGTCTACTCTAATTCACTACATTATCACGAATTATCATTTTGCAAATGTACGATAAATATAATTATTTTTATGATTTTCCAAGTCAACTATCAAATTGCAACCAAATTCATCATAACATTTTGAACTAGATTTGAAGACACATCGAAATTCGGCACACCTAACTCACTATTTATACTACTTATTTACTTCTTCAGCGACGGACAGCTTCACTTATAAGTACTGAAGTATGAACAACCATCATTATTCAAGAACAGAGAAATAGGTGGTTAGAGTACGTTGGTGAACTCTGCAATCGACCATACACATAAACACAACGATCACCGATGTAGCACACACAGACATACACGTTGATGTCGTTCAACATACCATTGAAAAATTCTATGAATCCACCCAAGTTTGGTGAAGCATCAAGAACACAATATTCCAATTGTGAAAAATGTATATTTCTTATCAGAATGCGGAATATTTTGTAACTTCCAAATTTCTGATTTCGTCAGATGACTTTCATGGGAGATATGAATATTCCTTCGTGACTGAATTGTATCAGAAAGATGATACTGAAGACGTTCGTGTTTGTCTTCAAGAGTGAAGAGCATTTGAGCTGATTCTCCTCATGCGAAGTAGGTCCTCCATTATCATCTTCCCTAGATGAAGTAACCAGTGTGTTCTGCAAAATATTCAAGGAACAATCATCAACTCTCTGTATTCATTCTACTAGTTCAAATTTATACACAGAATGTGATAATGCATTTCTTTCTAAATAATGATGTCAAGATAAATTTCATAGTAGAATGTTGTAATCCTATAGAAGTTGATACTCGTAACTTATCACATCTATATGAACTACTACTACTACTACTACTACTCATCACTAATAATGATATGACAGATATATCAATATATCAACGTGATATTCACGTGAAATATCATGAATACTAATTGATAGAGACTGAATGAAGCTTTTGATGTGTTGTTATGTTATGTTTACCCACAAATAAATTCATGCGATAAGTCTGTCTACAACAATTCTATGTATTTAAGAATAATGTACTACCCTACGCTATTCAAGTTGTCTCTAACAATTTAGAAATAATTGTCATCATCATATAAGAAATCATCATCAATTCAGGAAATCTCATCAAGTATGATGAACACAAATGCATTTGGTAATTCGACTGATGTCGCTTATTTGCTTAATAAATTCTGTTGATCAGTTTCGAATAAGAGTTTTGTCTTTCTCTCAATGTGACACCACATTTCAACACTTCAATGAATATGACCGACTATGTGGCTTATTTGAAAACTTGGCAAGTGGGTGAAGGAAAGCCACGCTGACTGTTCAACCTAATGTTAGGTTATGTTACGTTTAGTGAATGTAAGTCAGTGAGCTGTTATGACTTGATTAAACGAAGCAGTGTAAATGAGAGGTGATATCAGATTAAAGTTAATATGTCGTTCTTATGGTACGTTCGAACGTGAAATGCGAAGCTGTTTTCAATAGAAATACACACTGGCATGCAACAATTATTCAGTATTTGCTGGTTTTAAGTGGTTTATGACTTGATAACAATGAGTATTGTGTTGTCGTCATTATTATTCAGTTGTCTCGATGAAAAATAATTATCATTCCTCAATTTACTCAAGCTTTTCCACTACACCATCACTCCTCTCCTCCAACATTATCTCTCTCGCTTTCTCGTTCTTCAACTGAAAACAGCTCTCTCTCGCCCCACATTCGCTGGTCACTTTACTCTTTTAGAGAGACGTTTTTGTGCCATCAGAAGCTGATTGGTCTGAGGTCACGGACTCATTCATTAGTAGCATCAGTAATACTTTTTATCATTACACGATTTGACTTCTGATTTGAATTTAGATATGTACATACTTACTAACGCCTGT
Source organism: Schistosoma turkestanicum (assembly GCA_944470395.2). Lineage (NCBI taxonomy): Eukaryota > Metazoa > Platyhelminthes > Trematoda > Strigeidida > Schistosomatidae > Schistosoma > Schistosoma turkestanicum. The sequence goes on from CALYCR020003364.1 coordinate 13,666, forward strand.
TACAGCATCGGCTGCCAACCAGGACACTTCAACTAACTTTCTCCTAGCGTATCAACTCCATTTTCTACAAAATTGTAGTTGCTGATGATGTTTGGTTAACGTAAGCATATCATTTTAAGTAGACAGCTATTTGTCAACACATCTTTGCTGTTATTTCCTTCACCGATTTCAGTTACTTAGCTGGTATGTTGTCTGGTGTAGATGCTTCTCCACACTTGATTTGTGGAATAGCCATGCTTATCCCTTCATTGCACATGGGTCAGCATATAAATATCACATTATATGGCTTAACATTCTCGAAATTCACAGTCATCCTCCAATTAAAGTCAATCAAAATGATTGTGCTGAAATACTAAACCGAAATCAAAATCGCCAGTCTGACACGAAACAATAATTCACAATCCTACCTTAACTATCAAATCAACTATTATAACTGCCTAGTCAACACAGTCAAACCATTGAAACCAATAATTATTGATCCTGCACGCTTGAACATTTTGTCAGTCAAAATAGAAATCGGATCAACGTGAATAGTCTTAAGATTAACTTTATAACTTTACTCAACGAATTTTGCTTCTATCGATAGATAAGTACATGGATAGTAACTTTATGAGCACAGAAACTAAACGTAGCCATATTGTAGGTATCAAATTGCACCCGGAACACGTCAAAAATAGGCACACATTACTCACTCATCATACTACTTATATGTGTTTTCAGTGACACAAGGCTTCATTTAAAAGTAAGATATTGAAAACAATTACCACTATTCAAGATTAGTGAATCAGTTGGTTAGAGTGCTTTAATGAACTGTACAATGGACCATTTTCACAACCACGACAAACAGTGGAGTATCATACAAAGACACTTACGTTTATGTCGTTCCACCTACCATTGAGAAAACCAATATACCGTCCTACAAAGGACGTTTAGAGAAGCTTCAAGATCTGAAAATATACCAACTGATGAAGAGAAATCGGTCATAGCACTGACTGTGAAGATGTTCAACACAGTGTTTACAAATATTTGAGAGGAGCAAACAGGAATGTACAATCAAGAGATCAAAATAAAGAGATCTCAGCAGGTGTGAAAACTACTCAGACACCACACTACTATCATTTGCAGGAACTCTTCTCAAAAGAGTCCTGATCTTTATTGATGGAATAAAAACTGCAGAAACAACACCATCCAATCTTTCTCAACAGTGGTCTTTCGTTTGATAATGAGACCGCAAATTCTTCCTGATTGATTGACTTGGCGTATAGATACTAGTATTATTCTACACAATAGTAGAGTATGGTAGTGATGCAGTATGAGCGACCAATGATATTCAGATAGTGACGAGTGTTTTATATTGCAGAGTGTCACCCAGCGTTTTTGATTGTTCCGGAACGTCGATTACATCAATGTGTGATTGTTTCTTGGTACAATAACCATGTCGGTCAGACGGAAGACGAACTATGTAGAGGATGAAGGAGCGAATTTCGAATTAAGAGATAGAGTAGAAATAAAAGAGCTATCGAGTTGTGGAGCAATAAGAACCGGATCGAACTAGTGCAGTTAATGTTATTAGAATGTGTTCACAAAACAACGGATAATCACAGAAATCCATGAAGTAATACGTCATATCTGAAGATGAAAAGCTCAGTCATACTACAGGGAGCAAAAGAATTCATGTTTATTCAGCTCAAATTCAACTGTGATGATGTGACAGGGACAATCAACCTAAGACTACAAACCGCATTGACAAAAACTCATCATACAGCTCAACTGATTTTCTTGCATGTACTCACATTGGTAGAACAGAAAGTGGGACCCGTGTACGATTCAGAGAACATATTGCAAATTGTCTAAGATTGAGTGAGTTAAAAACATTCAACAGTGTTATCATCCTCAGACATCTATCAGACACAGTAAATGAAGTGGGTACACTGAAGTAATTCATGATCATTCATCAACAACTGAATACCCGTCAAATGTCTTAAACCAAATTTATTTGTAAGAAAACAAACAGTCATCAATAATTCTTCACCCAAATAACATTACATCCATGCTACTTCGACACTCTCTAATTCCTTTCCAGTATTGTTTCTAACTAGATTTCTTTTAAACGAAACCATCTATCCTTCTAGAAAGTACCGTATCATGGAAAGCTATTCAAGCATTTTTATCTTCTTCTCTGGTACAGTTAATAGCTGAATGGACATTATTGATACTGTTCAGCGGCTATTGTTTGTAGATACTTTCATTATATACAACTCATGTGTTATCTATGTATCAGCAGTAAAAGACAGGGATTAGCCGACATATCTTTCAAGCATCTATTTTACAGTTAGATAAGTCCCGACCAAAGCTGCTACATTGACGTGGTGGTCGGGCTTGTCTATCGTGATGAACCAACCGGGCTATGTTGGCTGGAACATACGTTCCTGAAGGTTCTACCATGCCAGGCAGGTCGATTGGAGAGCGATGAGACTAAAAGCAGCAACTCAAGGCCCGAGGGCGAAGTCGTACAACTGACTGCAGAGGGATGTGACAGCAGTAAGGTGTTTCCCTCGGACAACCAGCATCTACAGCGATGCTGACTTCGCACAAGGAAGGAAGGTTAGAAAACCTCGACCCTAAAAATGTCACACCTCACTGTACCTCACGGATTTCATTCTCCGGCGGTAAGGGTGCCTACTAAGGGCTTTCAAGAGCGGAGCTAACACTCAAAAAACCTCTCATAAAAAGGCCGTGCGTGACCGGCCTCAAGCAGTTTTCGCTTGGGCTCTGCGGTCACGCTCGCAGATCTCCAAGACCAACACCAATCTGTCTTCCTTTTCAGGTCCCTCAAGAAACAATCTTCCACGGTGTGGGCAGCCGGGAAATGATAACCGCCCTCATACCCGTAACAGCACACAAGACTGAATTGGTCAAAATCGAATCCTTCCTACAGCCCCTAATACCTCTCTTCTCCCCTCGACTAACTCTTCCCAAATTCATTTATCACAGCGCACAGCTAATGCAAACGATGGTGGTCCAGTTTTAACAGTTAGACTGACCGAGATCCTAGGTAGAATCTGGGAACTGGACGTAATCCCATCTGGCTGGTCTCAGTCGCTAATTGTCCCCATCTACAAGAAAGGACAAAAGTCTTCTTGTGACAATCACAGGGGAATAAGTCTAACTAATATAGTTTCTAAATTGTTAGCCTCGATTATACTTAGACGTCTAACTAGAGCACGTGAAGAGCAGACTCGAGAAAACCAGTCTGGTTTTCGACCTGGACGTGGTTGTATAGACCACATCTTCACACTACGACATGTCCTGGAACAAAGACACACATTGAGACTTCCGACAATAGTCGTGTTCCTGGACCTTAAGGCGGCATTCGACTAGTATTCGATCATAGATGTTTAAGAAGCATTGCTCGAATATCGTGGGACAACCGAGTAAGCAATGGTGTCGTTAGGAAACGAGCACTAGGTAAGGATGGTAGATCAATAGATGAAGTAATGAAACTTCATCAGTTGAGGTGGTTGGGACATGTGTTACGTATGGCTAACCACCGACTGCCTCGAAGAGCTATATTTTGTGGTGTAGGAGTAGGTTGGAAGAAAGCTAGGGGCGGCCAGACCAAAACATGGCATAAATCCATGAAGTCACTGACTAGTGGACTGAGTCATGTTGGTAGATGCAGACTACCTGGTTTGTGTCCGCGAGACGACAGTCACCAATGGTTAGAGACCTTGAACGACATGGCTCAAAATCGTTTGCAATGGCGCAAGTACATCCATTCGTTGTGCTCTCTCAAATCCTAATCTTCTGGATTCATCAGCACCTCTACCTTTGTCTTTCTAACCTTATCTGACTGAATTATACTTCTTGAATAATATCTTCGAACCCTAGTCTTCTTCATTACCAATAATACCTCTACAATCTTTATCACTATGGCATGTGATTTGACATTTGCGTCTCTGTGCTAATATGGTATGGCAACATGAACTTATGTACATACGTACGTAGTTCTACGGTGCAACTGACTGACTGACTGAGTTAGACAAGGAAATTATCAGTTAAATTCTTGTCGCAAAGGAGATCCAATCACTACTCAATCTAGTTGTTTGTGAAAACATTCTGATCCTACATGACATAAAACAACTAGAGTGTTCAGTGTAATACAAAGGAATATGAGGCAATATATATTAATTTGGGATTTAAAACTGGTTGCTGTGTATCCTACAACGACTTCATTTCAAATATTCAAATTTTATATAAGACAACACTTGATATTATAATGGATTTCGCATTGTAGAGAGATATTTGTGTGCACTTGCAATGTGTTTTATGTATTAGTAGATGAGTGTTAAGAATGATAATATCTTACGGTTAACTAATAATGTGAATCAATTTCGATTTGGAATCTAGAAAGTGTATACTGAATGTTTAGACGCTATTTTTGGTCGATGAAAACGTAAATAAGTAATATATAAATAAAATATTATGTGTATATAGGTTTGTCTGGATTTGTGTTCGAAACAGCATTTGTAAACTGTAGTTATTTGGTACTTATCATTTTTATATGTATGAATCAAATGAAAAATGAACTCTTTACGTGATAAATTCTACTGTAGTTATTGAACATTTGCAAAATAAGTTCTGTTGTTTATGTTGTAGTTATAAATCTGGATAACGTTGTATTCGTTTGAATTATCAATCATTGTTAGATAACCATTAGATATTTATGAAGCTGCCAACTTTAGTAACGACTAACGGAATTAGCATTGCAATGTAAATGAGTATGTGCGGTTTTTGTGCCGGGTGACTTTCAACGTGTTAAAATGGCTCATTTTACTCCACTAGTCTCTCACAAAATAAGCACGGTTTTCCGCGAGAGTCACTTGATCAATCAAATGTATATTAATTTGTCATTAACGTAAATCATCTGTGACGTCATACTCATTCACTGTTTCACTTCATCATTGTCACCAATTGTTTGTCTAACTGGTTAATAAATTGGGTCAATGTCAATGTGTTTGTTGACTGCCGATTGACCTCAGTGACAAGCTTCTAAAAATTCTCTAGTTTTCTTTGTCCTTCCCTTACTCAGTATTTCCATATTGTTCCAATCGAATATGTGTCCATAATTGTTGGTGTGTATTGATATAAGCGAGGAATAGTGGTGATGTTTGATTGCTGATTGGTGTTCACGTAAACGAAACTGAAGAGGATATCCACTCTGTCCTGTGTGGTGTTTTTCACTGTCTGAACAATTTATTTTGTAGATGATATTCGGCATTTCTTCCTTCGTTATTTTGTCCTTTGGTCTACATTGGATTGATCAAAGTGATTCTGTTGGCTTGTATGCCACACCTATTGCAAATGAACTTAGTAGTCGTGTTGTTGACTATTTCAGTTGATGTTTTTTTGATGAAATTTCATGGATAGTCGTTCTTTCGGAAAATAGTCATCAGATGCTTTCCTTGTGTTTTAGTGATTCATATGTGCTGCAGTGTCTTCGCTCTCTTGAACAAAGTTTGTATGCAGTTGATTTTGTGGGCTCCTGGGGTGTTTCTACTGCAGTTGAGAATTAGATCTGTGTGCGATGGCTTGCGAAATACTTGAGTCTCCAATTTTCTTGTGTCAGTCATGGTGTTTAGTACATCCAACAATGATAGATTCCTTGATTGATTCCTTTTCTATCGTGAATTTGATGTCATCGAAGACGTTGTTAATCCGTTAACATTTACCGAAAGGACTACTATTCCTCTTCATTTTTAGTGTTGTGTTAACAAAGGAAAATTTTCATTGGTTTTGTATTTAGAGAGACTGATGGAGAGTCTGACAAGTACTCGAGGTGACACAATAGGATGAAGGCTGGCAACTGAGAATAATATAGTAGAATTTCGGGTAAATGCTGTGTAAAATTAAGTTTCTGAGTCCAGGACAGCCACCAGTTGCCATTTCCTAATTTAAGCAAGGTTTTAATCTAACCCAGCAATCCTCTCCTCTTCCATTCCAACTCTCGTTATTTCGATCTTCACCTACAAATCCATAGATCTATGGAAGTTGCAACACTGTAGAGTGATTCTTTTCCGAAATTCAATTTCATTTCTATGTGATAAAAAATCAAAATCTTTGAGAATAAATAAATGAATTGTTAATTGTATGGTATTATTATTGTTATTGAGAGGTTGAATTTAACGATTTGTTGATAGTAAGGAATTTTCAGTTTAACTTGTACGATTGCAAAGACAAAGATGATTAACAATATCACTGGATAAGCAGATGCTTCATTTTAGTGAGTGAAAAATTATCAAGAGGTAAGGAATACACCATATGTACTACTAGCCTAACAATGAATAAAATTCTTCTTTATTACAACCTCTACACAGTGATACATAAATAAGATGTAATCGATAATTGTGCAACAATCAAAAATGCCAGTCACTCTCTGCAATTGAGAATACTCTTCATCATCTGAATATCATTGGTCAATCATAGTATACCATTAGCACACTCTATTGTTATGTTGATTAATACTACTATCTATCCGGCAAGTCAATCAATCAGGAAGAATTTTCGAATTCATTATCAAACAAAAGACCACAGTTCAGTATGATCGGGTGGTGTTGTTTTCGCATTTTAAATTCAATCAATAATGAACAAGAGTCTCATGAAAACTATTCGCCCGATGATATTAGTTTGATGCCTCAATATTTATCACACTCGCTGAGATCTACTTCCTTTGATCTCTCAACAGTGCATTCGTGTTTCCAGTTTTCCTTTACATATTGTTCCTCTCAAATCTTTGAAAAACTCGTTGTTGATCATCTTCACAGTTACTGCTATGTCCGACTTCTTTTCCTCAATCGGTATGTCATCTGGTTTTGAAGCTTCTCTAAACTTCACCTGTCTGCCGGATATAATGATTTTTTTGATAGTTGATAGAACGACATCAACGGTATTGTCTGTGTGTGCTACTTCGGTGTTGGTTGTGTTTGTGAGTATGGTCCATTGCAGAGTTCACCGTTGAACTCTAACCACCTGTTTCGCTGTTCTTCAGTGACGTTCGTATATGTGATCAGATGAATAATGTGTGGTCGTGAGGGCCGTCAATCAATTGCATCAGTAATACGTTTTATCATTACACAATTTTACTTCTGATTTGAAATTGTGATAGTACATGCTTATTTACGCCTGTTTCTGCTCACACAGCATTGGCTGTGAATCAGGAATCTTCAGCCAACTTTATCCTTTCATCTCATTTCCATTTCTACCGAATCGCTATTCTTTATTTTAACATCTATCTTCAAATGTCGACTCACTGTGTTCATTGATCCAGTTTATCTCGTTTGACGTTGATGATAGCAGAATAGAGTGTTCCTCGTAACTTGGTTGAATGATTTCTGCAATGTATGTCCCATCCACCTTCAGCATTTTTCTTTGTCTTCCTGCAAGCCTCAACATCAAACGACATAAACTAGATCAATGAACACATTGAGTCGAGAATGGGAGATATGCAGCAAGATAACTGATAGTGATTTGTAGAAACGGAAATAAGATGTGAGGACTATTCCAGTTGAATAGTCCTGGTTGGCGGTCGATGCTCTGTGGGAGTAACAGGCGTTAGTATGTCTGTACATTAATAATTTCAAATCAGAAGTAAAATTGTGTACTGATGAAAAGCACTACTGATGATACTGATAAACGATCTAATGACGTCATAGAGATTATCATATTCTTATTCGTGTTAACTAACCCACCCAGAGATTGTCAGTGAGGAGAGGACTTAATTAACCTCCTCAACTGTACACAAACACTGGACATTGCTTTCTTGTAAATCAAGCTGCACAGCAGCTGCAAAAATTGAGAATCCCAAAATACATATGCAACTGTAAATGGATTTGGCGATATTGTTGTCTATTCAAATTCACTACATTAACAGAAAACATCAATTTGTAAATGTACATTGACCATGAATATTTTTATTGTATTCGAAGTCGACCACCGAATTGCGACCAAAATCATCATGGCATTTTGAAGTAGATTTGAGGACACGTCAAAAGTTTGCACACCTTACTCACTATTCGTACTACTTATATGCGTTTTCAGTGACACAAGACTTCATTCAAAAGCAACATATTCAAACCAATCACCACTATTGAAGGACAGCGAAACAGGTGGTGAACTCTAAAATGGACCATACTCAAACACTTGATCATTACCGAGGTAGCACACATTGACACTGCAATGGATGTTAACCCACCAACAAATGAACAGATGAACATATCCGTCTGAGATATCAAGTTTGCAGAAGCATCAAGACTAGCATACATACTGTTTGATGAAGAGAAAGCGGTCATATCAGCAAATCCAGACAAACCTATATACACATCATATTTTATATATATATTACTTATGTACGTTTTCATCTAAACATTCAGTATTCACATTCTAGATTCCTAATCGAAATTGATTCACAGTATTAGTCAACCATAGGTTATTAACATTCTTAACACTCATCTACTGATACATGAAAACACATTGCAAGTACACGCAAATATCTTTCTTCAATGCAAAATCCATTATCACATCAAGTATTGTCTTATATAAAATTTGAATATTTGAAATGAAGTCGTTGTAGGTTACACAGTAACCAGTTTTAAAACCTGGATTAATATATATTAACTCATATTCTTTTGTACTACACAAAACATTTGATTTTTTTTCTGATATAGGGTCAGAGTATTATCAAAGACAACTAGATTTTATGCTAAGTAATAATACATATCTGTATTCAGAGAAAAAAAATAACTATTAATGTATCAGTCATTCAATCACACACTCACTCACATCAAACCCACCTTATCAGCTATTTCGATTTCACAAATATTATTGTCTTCATTGTCAATCTACACTTCACATTCAAATACTGTAAATCCATCATGACATTTCCGAATATATTTCATATTGCGTCATTATAGATACCTGTAATGAGAAAGAATATATCAATAGATAATGTTGAATAACTCATTCACTCACATCGAAACCACCTTATCAGCTATTTCGATTTCACAAATATTGTTGTCTTCATTGTCAATCTACACTTCACATTCAAATACTGTAAATCCATCATGACATTTCCGAATATATTTCATGTTGCGTCATTATACATACCTGTAATGAGAAAGAATATATCAATAGATAATGTTGAATAACTCATTCACTCACATCGAAACCACCTTATCAGCTATTTCGATTTCACAAATATTGTTGTCTTCATTGTCAATCTACACTTCACATTCAAATACTGTAAATCCATCATGACATTTCCAAATATATTTCATATTGCGTCATTATACATACCTGTAATGAGAAAGAATATATCAATATATAATGTTGAATAACTCATTCACTCACATCAAACCCACCTTATCAGCTATTTCGATTTCACAAATATTGTTGTCTTCATTGTCAATCCCCGCTGCACAATCAATTCATTCGGACTCTCGCAATTCCTATCGGACTCTCGAAACCAACATTAATATATCCTGTAAATATACACTCACTTTATTATATGTGAAGACAACAATATTTGTGAAATCGAAATAGCTGATAAGGTGGGTTTGATGTGAGTGAGTGTGTGATTGAATGACTGATACAATAATAGTTATTTTTTTTTCTCTGAATACAGATATGTATTATCAAGTAATTTAAAATCGTCTCAATCCACTTCTATCAAGAACAATAAACTCACCAACAGGTCTCACCTTCTTTACCAGTAATTTAGCAGCACCTATTCATTACAAAAATACAATGGCCATTTTGCCTGTTTCCAATAGTTTTGTATTCACTTTCATGTATCACAGTCAATGGACAATCTATGCACAGACTGGGGTGAAAACTTTACAAATACTCGAATAATTGGATCCGAGTTACTAACAATTGATCAAATACATTGTATACATCTATATAAATACAATAATTCAGTTAGATGAAAGAAACAAGTAAACGGAAAAAACTATAAAACCGGTCTGATCAAGTTACAAACGCGCGTACATCATCCAAAAACATAAACAATTTCAAAATTATTCTATATGGAATCGTGAATATTACCGATACCAACAAAATAGATTATGATAAATCAAAAAATGACTCAAGTGATCCTGCCATTGTGTCGTAGAACTAGCACCTACATGTACAACTCGACTAGCCACTCAGACACATTCAACACCACCAATTTACGTATGGATTACACGTCTGTAGTCAACTAACCTATGCATAAAAAATTTAGCATCAAGTCAAATCACACTAACACTTTCAAATACTTACAGAGTTGACGATAATCTCACATCATACTCACCACTACTAACTAGTAATACTACCAATAATTTTATTTACCAACACAAATTATACTACCAACATTATATATACATATATGTTTATGAATACAAATTTACATTTCACTCCATCACTCAATAACTCACTCACTCGTGCACTCAAATCAAACCTACCTTATCACCTACTTTCGTTTACCAATTATTAAACTGTACATTCACAAGTGACACAAATAATATTACTAACAATCATCATTAGTAATTCATTTGAAATTGAACAAAACAATACTAACAAACAACTATCTCTCTCATAGACAACTTCTTGTTCCCTATTAGACAATTAGGAAATTGTTTCGTAAGTCAATGCTATGCTCAGTTGCCTTTCATTTACATAATTTATGATAAAAACAAACAAATAGTCAAACAGGTAATACAAAAATAATCAAATCAAATAAACACAGAAACAGACTTATACTAAATATAAATTATACATACATATGTCATTTGAATACAACTACTATACATACATTTCACTCACTCACTCACATTAATCCTATTTTATCACCTATTCAAATTTGCCAAATATGTTGTTGTTTGGTTCTTTGAGTTGGATCTTTCGGTTGTGTAGCTTTGATTGTTCTCTGAACAACATCATCAGCAACAACGTCACATAGAAGTGAAGTATTTGAATTTCTCCAAGTTTGACCCATAACTTGTTCAGTTAACCTCAATCTTCATTGGTTGCTGTTGACCTTAAACCTTTCGTTGATTGAACTTTTGTATTGATTGTATCCCCCTTTTGATCTGTTTTTTGATCCTATATCGCCTATGATTTTTCTGGTGAGGTTATATATTGGGTCATTGTCGATGTGTTTTTTTGATTATTGATTGACCTGTGTCAATTAATCACACAATCAACAGCAACGTAAATCTCCTTACATATGTACATCGGTTCATGTTGTCATGCCACATAAGCACAGAGAAGAGATTGGTAATTCAAATAACATAGTACTACTGATTGTAAAAATATTAGCAGTAATCGAAGAGATTAGGGTTCAGAAATTTTATTCACGAAATAGAATCAGGTTAAATAAAATTACAATTAACGATAAAGTTGATGAGGAACTCTTTTGTTCAGAACTCAAGAGAACACCACTATTGAATGAGTTTACACCACTGCCAACGGTTCTGAGCCCTGTCTTCCTTGGTCGCTTACGGTCGATTACTACCATCTCGCGACCTTACCGATGTTCTCTACACTTACTAATACGTCTCAGTGCACTTGTCAGGGACATAATGAATTTGTGCCGTGTTTTGTTTTAGCCGCCCCCAGCTTTCTTTCAACCTACTCAAACACGGCAAAATATCGCCCGTCGAGGCAGTCAGTTGTTGCGTATACGCAGCACATGTCTCAACCACCTCAACTGATGGAGTTTCAATACTTCATCTATTGGCTTGCCATCTTTGTCTAGAACTCGTGTCCTGACGATAGCATTGCTTACTCCGTTGACTCAAGATACACGATAAATGCTCCGAAGACATACATGATCGAAAACCAGCAACCTCTGATTGTCTTCTACTCTGACATGCCATATTTCGCAGCCATAAATTAGGACGGAGTGGACTGCTGCGCAGTAGACGCTTCCTTTTGAGTCGCTGACGGATATCTCACCTACGCCATAAGTGACGCAAGCAGGCAAAAGTCAATGGAGCTTTCTGTATACGTGCTGAGATCTTGTAAGTCAACAGTCTGTCGGCATTGACGAGACTCCTGAGATAAGTGAAGCGGTTAACAGGCTCAACTACTTCACTACCTAACACTAGTTCAGGTGATCTCAGTCAATCTAATTGCTAAATATCGACCACCATCCTTAAAAATCTAAGGGGTGTCAATCGATCAGGACTAGCTGCTCTCCCTCGCTTCAGATTTCATATCACTTTCTCAACTCCATAGAGATTCGGAGCACTTACATCGTTCTGCCATTCAGGATGACTGGAGGTCGTGGGTAACCGAAGAGTGGCTCGGGCCCAGTTGAACTGATCTCTAAAGTGTTCTGCCCATCGATCCAATCTCCTGGATTGAGAATGGATAATAAGACCATCCATTTCCGAAATGGTCTCACTCACACTTGGGTTCCTAAAACTGGTTTCATTGATTAGTCTGAATAGTTGCCTAGTGTCACCTATCTCCGTTGCCTTTTACATTTCCCTCGCTTACGCTGAGACAATTTTCTTGCGTCCAGTAAGGTGCAAACAAATACGCGCTCGCACTAGAGAATGGTCTCAGTTTAAATAAGTGCTTCAGAATGGGCGGCAGTCTTCAACAGAGCCTCTCCATCGATGGTTTATAGCGATGTGATCTAGTTGGGTCCATCGTTGTGTCGGCTTCGAGGGTCGCCAGGTCAAATGTGTTTTACCTTATTCTTAGTGTTTGCTAGAAATAGGCGGTTGTCTGCAGCAGGCGATCGCCACTATCTGATATTTGTGCCACGACACCATAAGATCCACCTAGATGTCTTTCCTTCTCACTTACTCTACCTACTTGAGCGTTAAAGTCACCATCTATTATTACTACATCAGAGCACCTAACGTTTTGGAGGAAACTGCGAGTGTCCCTATCTTTACGAGACCGTCCCATCCAGTTTAGTCAAACAGAGCATAAGCGACTGTCTATCCGGATCCAGTCTAAGAGCTAGTTCTGTTCTAAGATTTAATACTATACCTACGCCGGCGAGGCCACTAGAAGCTGCATCAGGGCTTCCAGAAACACGAAGCGTAGACCGTGTTGTGTCTCTATCTGCACTAGGTGAGATCAAATTGATGATTTTACTCGGATCTTGTATGCGCGTTTCGGAGACCCAACATACATCGATTGCGCGAGATTCTAAAGTCCTAGCTAATTAAGTCTGTTGCTTTATTTGGCATAGGGTCCGAACATTAAAAGCTCTTATATGCAATTTAGTACGGGGTTTCAAGAGATCAAGAACAATTTTTTGTGAGCTCATACCGTTTGCTTCAGTGGTGTGAGGTGACAAACGATCGAAAGAAGAGCTGGTCGAGTAGGTTTTAGAAGGAATTGATTGTGAAAAATTTTACCTCGTGTGCTTCATAGGGTATGAGTGCATATGTAAATTGCCACTTGCCCACACCGTAGAATGGTTATGCGTATTAGAAGCAGCTACGCCTCATCACTCCTGAACAAACTCGGCTTTTATCATGAGACGTTAAAACACTTCTGAATAAAAACCTAAATCCCAGAGAAGAGTTTTTATGGTTTGACCTGAGTGCCATACTTGTAAAATACAAAATATCTTAGTTCTGTAATCACTGCTTCCCTCCTACTAAAACAATTAGATTAGATTAAATTTGGTCAGTTTTCCGTTCCGATTATTATGGTTATCAGTATATCGATATCGTCATTGTATTCACCCAGTTATTGAGATCGGAGATACACTAGGAGATGAACAAATACATGTCTCCTGACAATAAGGACAAACAAAATAGAAGATTGTTCACTCTGCACAGTGAATGCTCGATTCAGTCAACATTGCACCAATCGGCTTATATTGTGTCTGTGTTAATCCTTACAGTGGTAGTAGTGGGACTAGACGACCAGCTCACTTGGGTCCCTATCTATTTGTGAATAACCAGCAACGAACAGAGTAATGTGACAAAGGTGTAGAAGAAGAAGATTTCAAGGTCAACACTGCCTATTCGGTAGCCGATTTCATTAAATATAATAGTACAGTTATTATAACTTTGCCCATTACGCTACATTAACAATGAAAATAACAATGACAATAGGCAATTCATTTGAAATTGAACAAAACAATACTAACAAACAACTATCTCTCTCATAGACAACTTCTTGTTCCCTATTAGACAATTAGGAAATTGTTTCGTAAGTCAATGCTATGCTCAGTTGCCTTTCATTTACATAATTTATGATAAAAACAAACAAATAGTCAAACAGGTAATACAAAAATAATCAAATCAAATAAACACAGAAACAGACTTATACTAAATATAAATTATACATACATATGTATGTCATTTGAATACAACTACTATACATACATTTCACTCACTCACTCACATTAATCCTATTTTATCACCTATTCAAATTTGCCAAATATGTTGTTGTTTGGTTCTTTGAGTTGGATCTTTTGGTTGTGTAGCTTTGATTGTTCTCTGAACAACATCATCAGCAACAACGTCACATAGAAGTGAAGTATTTGAATTTCTCCAAGTTTGACCCATAACTTGTTCAGTTAACCTCAATCTTCATTGGTTGCTGTTGACCTTAAACCTCTCGTTGAATGAACTTTTGTATTGATTGTATCCCCCTTTTGATCTGTTTTTTGATCCTATATCGCCTATGATTTTTCTGGTGAGGTTATAAATTGGGTCATTGTCGATGTGTTATGTGTCCTTGGGAAATGCTGTGATGTCATTTATGTGGTAGACGGGATAGCATTCTGAACGTGTCACGACGTTTAATACTCGGCATTCGCCATATTTTGGCCAACTTATTACATTGTTTTTGCGAACCATGTGAAGTGGTGTGGCCCATGTTCTGTGAGAAGGATGAATAATACCCGTAGCTAGTTTATTGTCAAATTCACGTTTAGCGTAAGCAAATTTGTCCGGTGCCAGTCGGCGAGGTCGTGCCGTGATTGGTGGTCCACGGGTGACGATATGGTGTACCACATGACGAGTCACCGATAGATTCTCCCCGAATGGTTCAGTTAGCTGGGGAAATTTTTCGCGTAAAGCGTGGAAATTGTCATGACTCCTGTAATTCGGTACGTACCTGTTTGGGTTCGAAAGCCCATAAATGGAAAGAATGTCTTCTGATCAATATATCAAAGAGAGTAGATCTCAGCAAGTATGAAAACTAATCGGACATCACTGTTAAAATTTGCACCAAGGAAGTTTTTCAACAGAGTGTGCTTGAACTGAATGAAAGATTCCGTAGACTCCAAACTTTAAGATCAGCATTCTGGAATCCATTAGGATCGACTTATTGATCAAACCAATTCTCGGCCTTTCAAAACCAAAGTCATAATTTCCCACACGAAACTCAAGACTGTTCAACTTTATGGAACGGAAAGTTTCGAAACTATGGAGTCCATCATCCACAACATACATGTGTTTACTAAAAATTGTCTATGCCAAATACTGAGCATCCGTTGACCGAAGATCATCAGTAACCGCCACCTGTGAGAGAAAGTTAGATTATCTATTGATAAATGCTAATACTGATGCTACTGATAAAAGATCCAATAACCGCAGACTTGTCGGATAGATAGTAGTGTTATTCAACATTACAGTAGTGTATGGTAGTTATATACTGTGAGCGACCAATGATATCCATATAATGAGGAGTATTCTGAATTGTGGAGAATGACTGGCGTTTTTGATTGTTGCACAATTATCGATCACATCTTATATTATCTGTTACATTATTTATGTATCACTGTGTACAGGTTGTAATTACAAATAATTTTATGAATCTGAAGTGTCTATCCAGTCTCAGATCTTTTAAAACTAGTTGTTACCTTCAATGAGTGATTTTAGTCATTGTGTGACTGTGTCTCGGTAAACTAACTATGTCGGCTAGATAAAAGACGAACTATTTAGAGGCTGACTGACGGAATTACCAGTTAGGAGGCAGATTAGAAATAAAAAAAGCTATCGAGTTGTGGAACAATGCCTACTCATAGCTGACTGAAGGTGTCTGGTGCTAAATCGTTATTGTGATTGGTACTTTGTATCTGTCACTCGGTATCAGTCGACGGTGAGCTATGCAACATTGACGAACTATTGAAGTAATTGTGTTTTATTCAAATTCATGCTCGTGTATCGGAAAATACCCATCTATCTTAATTCTACTCAGAACTAGTTCATGAACACTGAATATTTGAATTCTATGCAATGTTATATGCAAAGGTCGAGAACATTTATCTATACAATTAAAGACTATCTAATGCCATATAAATATAATTGTTCTATACAAATATACTGTAATTTAGGTTGAGAAAATGATTGATTTATTCATGCTATTTTCTGTACCAATCGACTGCTTGTTATGGTATCTAAACTTACATCGAAATTCATGAGTCAGGAAGGGAGGAGATTTATTTCGTGTTAACTACCTCTTACTTGTGGCAACCTGGTTGCAGCTCCACTAGTTGTAGTGTAGTGTTGAAAACAGAGGAAGGACGGGAGAGACGAGATTACCGAGCCACAAAGTCTCCACCTTATGATAGAACATCCATCTGCAAAATAAGCGTTTTCTTGATTATCATCACTGAAGTGACTGCGAGCATTCGAATAAATTTATCGAGTAACACAAGAGAAATGTGAAGAAGATAAGTGTATGTAATTAGTCAAGAAATGGCTTTCATTTCCAAAGGATAAAATATACACCACTGATAGACCTAATGTCCTAGCAGACAGAGATTTGGGAGTAAATTAGGACGTATGTATGTAATTTGGTTCTATCAAATAAACTTCACAGTTCGAACAACTTGTCTTTTCAAGTAGTCAGGTCGGTTGAGTATGTGTACGTGTCAACTGTCAAAGACCGCATATCATAACGCTACTAATTGTTTGCTAGATTTCATTTACTATTCAATCTATTTTGGTTTCCCATTACCTGAAACCTTGAAGTCTATTTTTTCTTCAATAAACAAAATAATGAACAGCTTTTTTGAATTAAAAATCAAATGATTCAATCATCTGTTACAACTTACTTTACTTACTTACGCCTGTTACCCCCGAAGGAGCATAGGCCGCCCACCAGTTTTCTCCAACCAACTCTATCCTGGGCTTCCCTCTCCAGTTCTATCCAATGTTTGTTCATTCCTCTCATATCTTTCTCTATTTCTCGGCGTAATGTATTCTTTGGCCTTCCTCTTTTCCTTTTGCCTTCAGGGTTCCATGTGAGGGCTTGTCTCGTGACGCAGTTCGGTAATTTTCTCAGTGTGTGTCCTATCCACTTCCACCGCTTCTTCCTGATTTCCTCCTCCACTGGAATCTGACTTGTTCTCTCCCACAGTTCGTTGTTGCTGATGGTGTCTGGCCAACGAATACGAAGTATTTTGCGTAGACAGCTGTTAATAAACACTTGTATCTTCTGAATGATGGCTTTGGTAGTTCTCCATGTTTCAGCTCCATACAGTAGAAATGTCTTGATATTTGTATTGAAAATCCTGATTTTGGTTTTGGTTGAAAGTTGTTTGGAGTTCCAGATATATTTCAACTGTAGAAATGCAGCCCTCGCTTTGCCAATCCACGCCCTCACATCTGCGTCCGATCCACCTTTCTCGTCGATGATGCTGCCAAGATATGCGAAGGTGTAAACGTCCTCCCAGGTATCTCCATCAAGCGTGATTCGGTTGGTGCATGTTGTGTTGCATCGGAGAATTTTGCTTTTTCCTTTATGTATGTTGAGACCTACTGCTGCAGAGGCTGACCATGAAATCTTCTTCTTCTACACCTTTGACACATTACTCTGTTCGTTGCTGGTTATTCACAAATAGATAGTAACCCATGTGAGCTGGTCACCTAGTCCCACTACTACCACTGTAAGGATTAACACTGACACAATATAAGCCGATTGGTGCAATGTTGACTGAATCGTGAAGGATATAATATTGGTGAGTTTTAGCCTAAGATAGATTTATTTAGTGTGCAGGTGAATTGAAAATGCAGACCAAATTGACAATGAATTGATTCGATTGCATACTTGCTACGATCTCCTCTCTTTGATATCTCGATCAGATGACATTGTTGCCATTCTGTTGATGCTTCTGTGTATGAGGTGAGTGAGTGTTTGAATGAGTGATTCAATTATTTTCCAAATTTCTTTATTTCTCATAACTGTTATTCAATAAGACACAGTTTAAATGGAATTTAGAAAGTCAGTATAGATTTGCAGGATATAATATTGGTGAGTTTTAGCCTAAGATAGATTTATTTAGTGTGCAGGTGAATTGAAAATGCAGACGAATCAATTCATTATAAATTTGGTCTGCATTTTCAATTCACCTGCACACTAAATAAATCTATATTAGGCTAAAACTCACCAATATTATATCCTTCTCGATTCAGTTAACATTGCACCAATCGGCTTATATTGTGTCTGTGTTAATCCTTACAGTGGTAGTAGTGGGACTAGACGACCAGCTCACTTGGGTCCCTATCTATTTGTGAATAACCAGCAACGAACAGAGTAATGTGTCAAAGGTGTAGAAGAAGAAGATTTCAAGGTCAACACTGCCTATTCGGTAGCCGATTTCATTAAATATAATAGTACAGTTATTATAACTTTGCCCATTACGCTACATTAACAATGAAAATAACAATGACAATAGGCAATTCATTTGAAATTGAACAAAACAATACTAACAAACAACTATCTCTCTCATAGACAACTTCTTGTTCCCTATTAGACAATTAGGAAATTGTTTCGTAAGTCAATGCTATACTCAGTTGCCTTTCATTTACATAATTTATGATAAAAACAAACAAATAGTCAAACAGGTAATACAAAAATAATCAAATCAAATAAACACAGAAACAGACTTATACTAAATATAAATTATACATACATATGTATGTCATTTGAATACAACTACTATACATACATTTCACTCACTCACTCACATTAATCCTATTTTATCACCTATTCAAATTTGCCAAATATGTTGTTGTTTGGTTCTTTGAGTTGGATCTTTCGGTTGTGTAGCTTTGATTGTTCTCTGAACAACATCATCAGCAACAACGTCACATAGAAGTGAAGTATTTGAATTTCTCCAAGTTTGACCCATAACTTGTTCAGTTAACCTCAATCTTCATTGGTTGCTGTTGACCTTAAACCTTTCGTTGATTGAACTTTTGTATTGATTGTATCCCCCTTTTGATCTGTTTTTTGATCCTATATCACCTATGATTTTTCTGGTGAGGTTATATATTGGGTCATTGTCGATGTGTTATGTTTCCTTAGGAAATGCCGTGATGTTATTTATGTTGTAGACGGGATAGCATTCTGAACGTGTCACGACGTTTAATACTCGGCATTCGCCATATTTTCGCCAACTTATTACATTGTTTTTTGCGAACCATCTGAAGTGATGTGGCCCATGGTCTGTGAGAAGGACGAATAATACCCGTAGCTAGTTTATTGTCAAATTCACGTTTAACGGAAACAAATTTGTCCGGTGCCAGTCGGCGAGGTCGGGCCGTGATTGGTGGTCCACGGGTGACGATATGGTGTACCACATGACGAGTCACCGATAGATTCTCCCCGAATGGTTCAGTTAGCTTGGGAAATTTTTCGCGTAAAGCGTGGAAAATGTCATGACTCCTGTAATTCGGTACGTACCTGTTTGGGTTCGAAAGCCCATAAATGTAAAGAATGTCTTCTGATCAATATATCAAAGAGAGTAGATCTCAGCAAGTATTAAAACTAATCAGACATCACTGTTAAAATTAGCACCAAGGAAGTTTTTCAACAGAGTGTGGTTGAACTGAATGAAAGATTCCGTAGACTCCAAACTTTAAGATCAGCATTCTGGAATCCATTAGGATCGACTTATTGATCAAACTAATTCTCGGCCTTTCAAAACCAAAGTCATAATTTCCCACACCAAACTCAAGACTGTTCAACTTTATGGAACGGAAAGTTTCGAAACTATGGAGTCCATCATTCACAACATACATGTGTTTACTAAAAATTGTCTATGCCAAATACTGAGCATCCGTTGACCGAAGATCATCAGTAACCGCCACCTGTGAGAGAAAGTTAGATTACCTATTGATAAATGCTAATAATGATGCTACTGATAAAAGATCCAATAACCGCAGACTTGTCGGATAGATAGTAGTGTTATTCAACATTACAGTAGTGTATGGTAGTTATATACTGTGAGTGACCAATGATATCCATATAATGAGGAGTATTCTGCATTGTGGAAAATGACTGGCGTTTTTGATTGTTGCACAATTATCGATCATATCCTATATTATCTCTTATATTATTTATTTATCACTGTGTAGAGGTTGTAATTACGAATAATTCTATTCATCTGAAGTGTCTTTCCAGTCTCAGATCTATTAAAACTAGTCGTTAGCTTCAATGAACAATTTCAGTCATTGTGTGACTGTGTCTCGGTAAACTAACTATGTCGGCTAGATAAAAGACGAACTATTTAGAGGCTGACTGACGGCATTTCCAGTTAGGTGGCAGAGTAGTAGTAAAAAGGTTATCGAGTTGTGGAACAATGCCTACTCATAGCTGACTGAAGGTGTCTGGTGCTAAATCGTTATTGTGATTGGTACTTTGTATCTGTCACTCGGTATCAGTCGACGGTGAGCTATGCAACATTGAGCGATGATTGAAGTAATTGTGTTTTATTCAAATTCATGCTCGTGTATCGGAAAATACCCATCTATCTTAATTCCACTCAGAACTAGTTCATGAACACTGAATATTTGAATTCTATGCAAAGTTATATGCATGCCAGAATATTCTGGTGAAATCCACAATGGACCATACTCACAAACACAATCATCACAAAGAGAGCAGACTCAGACACTAACGTTTATGTCGTTCTACCTACCATTGTAGCAGTTGAAGAAATCAAGATTGGCGAATCATCAAGCATATATTTTGTATCAGACGGAAGACTATTTTGTGACTTCTTAAATATCTGATTTCATCAGATACTTTTCATGGGAGATATGAATATTCGTTCGTGATTGAAATGCCAAAATAAGATGATATTGAAGGCGTTTGTGTTTGCCTGAGACAGTGAAAGGCATTTGAGCTGATTCTCCTGATGCGAAGTCGATCCTCTTTTGTCATCTTCCCTAGATGAAGTAACCAGTGTATTTTGTAAAATGTTTTAGGAACAATCATCAACTCTCTGTATTCATTCTTCTTGTTCAAATTTATACACAGAATGTGGAAATGAATTTTTTCTGCATAATGATGTCAAGATAAATTTCATAGTAGAATGTTATAATCTCACCTTTAAAATCATATTCCATTCATGTTGCAAAACACCAAACAGTTAGTCATTAAAGTTGATACTCGTAGCTTATCATATACGTATGAACTACTACTCTTCATGAATTATCATAGGACTTTGCATCAGACTGCATGAGTCCCATCTGAGTTCTGATTGTTCCAAAATACTCGATAGCTCCTTTATTTCTATTCTGCTTCTTAATCGAGAAGTCAAGATCGATTGAAGTGTCTGTTTGTGCTGAGTAAGCATATAAGTAATATAATGAATGCTTTAGTGGTGTGCATATGGGTTTGCATCTCAATAACACATGATATGGTTTGACATTTTATAAATTTCCAGTCATCCTCCAATCAAGGTCAATCGAAATGATCGATCTGAAACCCAAGCCCTAAATCAGGATCGCCACTCTGACATGAAACAATACTTCACAATCCTACCTTAATTATCATAAACTGTATCATGCTTCGAGTCAACACAGTCAAACCTTCGAAAAGATTGACTTACAATCGTCCGCGTTTGAACATTTTGTCAGTCAAATTAGAAATCCGATCAACGTGAATTCTCTGTATATTAACTTTGTATCTTTACTCATAGAGTTTCGCTTCTATCGATAGATAAGTACATTGATAGTTGTGTAAAAATCAGCATGATAGTTACGTTTCCGAACCATATTCCATAATGTTTAATATGAGAGATTTGTAAATTAAATGCACCAACAGATTAGAACATGTGCTTTCACCAAACCAAATTAGAGGTGAAATTGTGTAATGAAAATAAGTACGAATGATGCTACTAGTAAACGAGTCAATGACCGAAAACAAATCATCATCTGATCGATAACAAAGCAAACTGACAATAAATGTTAGGCATGCATGGTTCTATCAATGAGTATTTGGCACATTTTTGCACAGCATCAACAGCGTCTCTGTATCCAGTCAAATGATCATTAGTAATAAGTGAAAGTTGGCTATGAAGTTAACCAGCCGTAACTCTGTAAAAAACTGGAACATGACACAAAGGTGCCGAAGCAGAAAACACCATCCCAATCATTAAAACTTTTGTGTGGTGATAAAATGTATTACCAATAAATACTTGCAATTATCAATTACATGAACGCAGATTGTTTATGTAAACTAAATTCCTCATGTTGTGCTGACTGAGACTTGTGACACAGAACACTGTCGAGATAACAGTCTCGTTTACTTCCTAGTTGACCGTTAATAACTGATTTATAAAATAAGCTGCTTGACAGCTACAAAAATACATCATTCGTTAACATCAGAGTTGGTTCAGCCTCCGTTTATTTACATGATAATTGACTGGACCTAAACAAACTACCTTTCAAAAATTCATCATTTTGCAAATATACACTGACAATGGATTTCTATATTATCTTTTAAGATAATTATCAAATTGCACACAACAAAATTACAGAATTTTGCATTGCATATAAAGACACAAAAATATTTGGCAAATATAACTCACAACACATAATTCTTGTATACGCAGTCAAGTTCAATCCTAATCCGAGATTAGTAAACATTGATTCGACAACTCTCATTTACTGGTTCTCTCTTATCCCGATTATTCCACTTGACTATTCGAAACTCATCAGACAAGTTCATTCCGAGTACATACACACACACACACACACACGCACAAACCATTACGCATAAAAGATTAGAGTACAGGCTAGTTGCATGTAGTTCTTCTGTTGGAATTGAGATACAAACCTGTTTACTAAAATTTCATTATTTTTCTATGCAGCTGACAATGCGAGGTGGGTGTGAAATCGAAGTTCAACAAAACAACTGATTTTCCATAGAACGATTTAGATCCGCGTCTCGTCTTAGCCAACTGAAATTACTTTCGTCACGTAATTAGCTGCCAAGCAGCTGCAAAAATTTCGCCTCCTTTTTTTTAAGCAATTGGTGAACCCTCAAAGTAGTTGGTGGGTTATTACGGTCAACCTTCAAATTTACTACGTTAACATGAATAATTAATTTGCAAATATTCAGTCACCATCAGTATTTATAATCTCTTCTAAGTCAATTATCGAATTGCAACCAAAATCATCACAGCACTTTCCACTGGATTTGAAGACACGCAAAAAAGATGGACACATACTCATTCACATATTCATTATACTACTTATATGCATCATCAGCGACGATACGCTTCATTAAAAAAAAGCAAAAAAGTCAAACCAATCACCACTATTCAAGAACAGCGAAACAGGTGGACAGAGTGCTATAATGGAACGAACTATAAAATGGACCATACTCACAAACACAACCAACACCGAAGTAGCAAACACAGACATCACCCTTGATGTCGTTCCACCACCCATTGAATATATCAATATATCCATTCGACAAATCAAGTTTGGAGAAGCTTCAACACCAAATAACATACTAGCTCAGGAACAGAAGGCGGATACAGCAGTACCAGTGAAGATGATACACACAGTGTTTAGAAATATTTGGTAGGAACAACATATACGGACGAACTGGAAACAAGGATGCACAGTCGAAAGATCAAGGGAGGTAGATCTCAGCAAGTGTGAGGTCTACACAGACACTACACTATTATCATTTGCAAGAATAGTTTTCAACAGAATCTTGTTCATTATTGATGGAGTAAAAATTACTAAAACAGCCCCAATCGATCATTCTGAACAGAAGTCTATCGTCTGACAATGAATGCGAAAATTCTTACTGATTGATTGACTTTCTGGATAGATAGTAGTATAGTCAACATAAAAATAGAGTGTGGTAATCGTATACTATGAGCGTACAATGAAATTCAGATAATGAGGATTATTCTCGATTGCAGAGTGTGACTGGCATTTTTGATTGTTGCACAATTATCGATCACATCTTATTTAGGTATCACTCTATAGAGGTTGTAATTACCAACGGTTTTATTCTTTGTTAGGCTAGTAGTATATATGGTCTGTTGCTTATCCCTTTTTAAGTTTTCACTCATCAAA
>CALYCR020003365.1:0-10655 GCA_944470395.2 Schistosoma turkestanicum
TGTTGACATTTTTGGTATTTTATTTGATTCCAATTTGAGATTTTATCATTGTATATTGTTATTATTTCTATATTTTGTACTTATATTGAAGTTTTTGTGTTTGCTTCTGATCTGTATATATGTTGTTTAAATTTGATCTTAAATATGGCTACAGCCATATTTGGATTGATGCAGTGGTCGCTGGACTTAGCGTCACTTATCTAACACTGTTTCTGATACTCTTCGGAGTAATTGTATCCTGTAAGAGGCATTATTTCCAGACGCTTTCTCCTAGAATTTTTGTCCTTTTTGATTTGTTGGGACCTGGGACTGGGAGAATCGTACAGGAGTGCACCTATTGGAACCCATTGGAACGGCCACTGTAGAAATTCATTTACACCAGTCCTGTGTGAACTGGTGTCTGCAGGTTTTTTCTGCCTAAGCAGTTACTTCAATCGGCAAGATTATTACCTTTGTTGCTTGTGCAAAGGTTGGTGATCGAAGTCAACTGCCATTTATTTGCGCCTATTTTTGCGAGAAGATCCGCGCTATTATCTCATCTGCTGAGAAGGCAGCCTGGTTAACTCGAGCAGCGCAGTGATTGTTGGCTGCACATGGGCTGGTAAGGCTTACAGCCACGATTCTCTGACCGTGTCCGAGTCGGATGACGTTGTTCTCACCAGTGACTGCAAGCACTTGAGGTGGTGGCTTGGCTTAGCATAACCCTAGGGGTGAAGTTCTGACATCGTCCTCGACCGTTCCCCCTCAACGGTTGTATTCAGTAGAACTGTCTTGACATTTGTATTGAAAATCCTGATTTTGGTGTTGGTTGAAAGTTGTTTGCAGTTCCAGATATTTTTCAACTATAGAAATGCAGCCCTTGCTTTGCCAATCCGCGCCCTTACATCTGCATCGAATCCACCTTTCTCGTCGATGATGCTGCCCAGATATGTAAAGTTGTTAACGTCCTCGAAAGCATCTCCGTCAAGCGTGATTTGGTTGGTGCATGTTGTGTTGCATCGGAGAATTTCGCTTTTTCCTTTATGTATGTTGAGACCTACTGCTGCAGAGGCTGCTGCTACACTGGTCGTCTTCTCTTGCATTTGTTTTTGAGTGTGCGGTAGAAGAGCCAGATCATCTGCGAAGTCCAGATCGTCCAGCTGCGTCCTAACTGTCCAGTTGATACCGTGCTTCCCTCCAGATGTCGACGTCTTCATAATCCAGACGATCACCAGGAGAAAGAGAAAGGGTGAGAGTAAGCAACCTTGCTTAACACCAGTCTTCACCTCGGAAGAGTCTGTCAGCTGACCTCCGTGCACGATTTTGCAGTTGAATCCATCATAAGAATTCCGTATGATGTTGACTATTTTCTCAGGCACACCTTAGTGTCGAAGAAGCCTCCACAGTGTTTTCCTATCCACTCTATCGAATGCTTTCTCGTAGTCGATGAAGTTGATGTAGAGTGGTGAGTTCCATTCAATTGATTGTTCTCAACGATCCGTAATGTTGCAATCTGGTATTGAAAGAAGAGTGAGGCCTCTGTAGTTCTCACACTTGCTGAGATCACCTTTCTTTGGTATTTTGATCAGGTATCCTTCTTTCCAATCTGATGGTACTTGTTCCTCATCCCAAATC
Organism: Schistosoma turkestanicum; assembly: GCA_944470395.2. Taxonomy (NCBI): domain Eukaryota; kingdom Metazoa; phylum Platyhelminthes; class Trematoda; order Strigeidida; family Schistosomatidae; genus Schistosoma; species Schistosoma turkestanicum. The sequence continues at coordinate 1,615 of CALYCR020003365.1, forward strand.
TTCTTGAAGAGGATGTGAAATATTTTCGCAGTTGCTTCTACATCTGCTTCAATTGCCTCTGCTGGAATGTTGTCTGGTCCTGCTGCTTTGCCGCTCTTGATTTGTCTGATGGACATACTGACCTGCTCCCAATATTAATTTGGAGGTCCTTGGATGTTGCTTCGATGTTGGGTGGGTTCAGTGGAGCTGGTCGATTCAAGAGTTCCTGAAAGTGCTCTACCCACCTATTTCGCCGTTCTTCAGAGTTGCTGATTATTTTCCCTTCCTTGCTTTTCACTGGTCGTTCTGGTTTACGATAGTTTCCTGCCAGCTTCTTTTTTGTTTCGTACAATTGTTTAATGTTTCCTTCTCTTGCAGCATTTTCCGCCGTCATTGCTAGATCTTCCACATATTTTCGTTTGTCAGCTCTGATGCTCTTATTCACTTCCTTGTTTGCTTCTGTGTATACAACTTGTGCGGTAACTTTCTCTGCTCTTGTTCGGCTGACATTGATTGCTGCTTTCTTGTTCCTCCTTTCTTCAACTTTTGAAAGAGTACCAACAGAGATCCATTCCTTGTGATGGTGCTTCTTGCGACCAAGGACCTCCTGACATGTTGAAGTGATTGCCTCCTTTATCCCTTACCAATTGTACTCCAATGTTGCTTCCTCTCCATTAAGTATATCGTGCAAGGCCTGGAACCTATTGGTGAGGGCTATCTTGAATTCGTTGAGTTTTACGGTATCCCGAAGAAAGGCCGTATTAAACTTCTGTGATGTTGTCTGCCCCGTTGTCCAGTGCTTCTTTAGCTTCAGTTTCATTTTGGCAATCAGCAAGTGGTGATCTGAAGCTATATCAGCTCCTCTCTTGGTTCGCACATCCTCCATGGTCCTTCTGAACTTTTTGTTGATACAGATATGGTCAACTTGGTTTTGAGTAGTGTGGTCCGGTGAAATCCATGTGGCTTTGTGAATGCGTTTGTGCGGGAATATTGTGCCACCGATGACCAGTTTGTTGAAAGCACATAGGTTTGCAAATCTCTCACCGTTTTCGTTCCTTTCTCCCAGTCCATGTCGTCTCATGATGTCTTCATATCCAGTGTTTTCCATGCCAATCTTGGTATTCAGGTCTCCCATAAGAATCGTCAAATCCTTTGGTGAACCTTTCTCGACGATTGACTGCAGCCATTCGTAGAACTGATCTTTAACGTCGTCATTGTAGTCGTTGGTAGGTGCATAACATTGGATGACGTTCATTGTAATGTCCTGTTTCTTTGTTTTGAAGGATGCCTTAATGATCCTGGGTCCATGAGATTCCCATCCTATCAGTGCCTTTTGTGCATGTTTGGACAACATCAGTGCAACTCCTTGTGAATATGGAGCATTTTCCTCTTCATGACCAGAGTATAACAGCAGTTCCCCTGAAGCAAGTCTCAGTTGTCCTACCTGTGTTCAATGCGTTTCACTGATGCCGAGCACCTCGAGGTTGTATCTTTTCATTTCTGCCGCAACTTGAAATAGTCTTCCAGTCTCCCACAATGTACGAACGTTCCATGTACCTAAAAAAATGGTTGGTCTGGTTGTCAGAAGAGGCATCGGCCCCGTGACTTCCTGGGGAACTCGGCTTTCATCACGCGACGTCATAATTCTTCCTCCAACTCCCAGGGCAGAGTTAAAATGGTTTGAATTATTTTTTCTGGTTAGCGTTTTTTCGACAAGTGAGATTTCGACGGAATGGGGTCGCCAACCCCATGTCCAACCCTCCTCCTTTATCCGGGCTTGGGACCAGCAGTAGCCCTTAAGGTTCTACTGGCGGAGTTATATATATATATATATATATATATATATATATATATATATATATATATGTAATAAAATATCGATATATATCACACAACAGATAAAATTGTCAAAAATTACAGACTCACCGACTTTATTGCATATTCGTAGTTGTGGCTCACCAGTAAATCGAAACGAATATACTCCTTCGTGGGATTACTAATGTAAGTCCCGTTAATCCAGAAATCAAAGAAAAGATTATTCTAGATGAAGAAGTATATTTATTGCTGGCCTTGTGATATCGAGATGATATCGAAGCAAGGGTACACAAGCGGCTAACAACCAGCTAGGAGAAGAGCGGAGTGGGAATGATACGCTTGGCGCGTGAGAGACAGTCTTTAATACAGATAAACAAGTGGAGTACTTTATAACAATTATTGTCAGAATGAATGTTTATGTTCCAGATATTGTGTTATCTTCGTATGAGTATACAACTACAAACTCATACGAAAGCCTTACACTCCTAACCAATACAGTAATGAAGAAGTAGTAGGGATATGGTGATAACGTTTTATATGGTCTGTAATTTCCCCCACCATAACAGACCAATGATAATCGAACATCCGTATAGTATAGAAAACGAACGGATTAGCTAGGAGATTTTCATGTAATTATTTGCACTTGGATTCAGTAAATGTAGAAGTACCTGTGAGAAGCGACAATGACAGATCCTTGTGAAAATTCTTTTGAATCGAGGCTCCAGGTTTGGTTGAATCCCACTGATAGTGAGGTTGGTTATTTCAGATATGTTCTTGATCTTTGGTTTTTAGAAAGTCTTAAAAACATATTACCTCTCAAAAGTTATTCGAATATGACAGGAAGAAATAGATCAGGGTCTTATAACTCCACAAACAGTTGTAAGTTTTTGAAGGTCATTCAATTGTCTGTTCTAGGTTAGAGCGGAAGTTTGGTTAAGATATGTCGTAACGCATTCGAAGCCTAACTGTATCAACTCTTAGTTTCGTTTATCAGTTTGTCTTAATCTCACGCTGGGTTTATATCTGGTTGCTGTATATTTATTCGTATATTGCATGTAAGTGCATTCTGTGTGATTACTGAGTCGTCGGCTCATCTTTTTCTCTTGTTCTCTCTTCTTCCAGATAATCTCATACGCTGCTCCTCACATCCCCCCCAGCACACAAGGCACCTTCAGGTTAAACGTAAACCAACCAAAGACTGAAGTTACAATATTTGTGGGGCTGCTCCTTCGTGAAATCCTAGTCGTGATCCCAGAGATAGTGGCTTGGGGCCAAAGATATAGTTCAGAATAAAATCCTGTGTTTGTGTTTCAGTATTCTTGCTTTACTTACTACATAAAAGTAAGAAGGACCTTAACTAAAATAGGCTCTTTTGGTCTTATTTTCCTTAAATGAACTACTCCAATTATTATCGTCATTGCTAATTTCGCTCCTACTAATTTCGATTCATTTTGTTCCTTTTTTACCACACCTTTTCTCAATCTCTTCACGATTTCACTTTATTATATGAGACATATTTTGGTGCCACCGTACCAATATTCATGATTAGATAAATAAATAAGGGTACAATAGGAAGATTCTGAATACGTCTACCCATGGTATTTTGGAATTCCAGTTGTACTTTTGAACCGTGTGTGCATAGGTCGTCCAAATTAAAGATGTATAGAGTTTTATAAATGTTTTCGAATTATGTCCCATGAACTGTTCTGGTTCACGAATCCTGTCCATCGATCCCAATCTACCTAAGTGTAGTTTTCGAGGGATATTAACATATCTAGAGTTGTTGGAAAACAGCAACTTAAAGGAAAGGATGTGGAGTAGGTGCAGTTGCTGGTACTTTAAAGTATTTTACATAAATTACTGCCCCCTGAGAATGGAGCTAAGGATATGGATAGGAGTGAACTTTTATTAAGCTCTGTTTAATGACACCGTCCTAGTTATCTTGCTTACATGTTTGCTGTATATTAAAAAAGTGTATGAGGATATATTGGTGTTCTGAAATCGCGGGTTTTGTACTGATTTTGAGGTGAATATGTACTGCACTAAGCTGTCGCCAGCAATTTCGTAAGGAATATATGGTCACTTTACCTATGAATTTCAATCATTTTATTTTGTGTACTATAATTGTATTCCTAGTTCAACTCATCTGTCATTTCTTTGTAATTATTTGATCTTCATTCCAGACAATGGCCTTGATAGAACGGATGAGCATCCTTGGCATTCGAAGTTTTGGGCAGGAAACACCTCAAAAAATTGAGTTTTTTACACCCGTCACTTTAATCCTTGGTCAGAATGGGACCGGAAAAACGGTCAGTTACTTGTCTAATTTTTGTGTTCGTCATCACTATTTAGACTTGATAGATTGAGAAGCAGTGTTACCTTTGAAAACCTTTCAGACTGTATGAATAAATAAGTAACTCTGTCTGTGATAGTTTGTTTCTAGTTGTCAGGGTCCCCGTTTTTATTATAATTATAGTCATTTTTACTCTGTAGGATGCATCCGACCTTTGTTTCCTATCAGATCCTAATCCCTGAAATCTAACGCACCTTTTTATTTTTCTCTTTCCATAATAATTGATACTGTTACTGTATTTAACTACTGGCATCTTCCAGAACTCTCGATTTCTGTCAAATCTGAATCCTTTATGTGGAGGTTAAGTATAAAGGTTTGATCCACTGCAAGCTATCTTAAAAAACGGCCAATCTCAAATTATTTTATCTAATTGATAGCCTAGTACAAAATTTTAGTGGTGAAATTTAATAAAATTCTTAACAAGTATCCATTTTAGAGGGTTTTTAGCTAAAATAATCATATATTAATTAAAAGTGTTATTTAGTAATTTAAGTATTCGAGTCCTATCATTTAAATAGGAATTTCGTTCCTTACTCGGTCGGACTGCCGGAAAGATTTCATCTCTTGGTCTTTTATGCTTGGTGTTCATAAAGCAGGAGTCAGGTTTCACGTATCCTTACTAGCTGTATGCTCAGGAAGAGTCTTTGGCGCAAAGGTTTAATCAAAAAGGTCTAGAGCAACGTCAGGTGGTCCCATAGAAATCAGGTAATACTCTATATATTCTGTTAGGATCTGTGAGTCTGTTTTCTACACTGACTTACATTCAGCGTTTTATTAATCCTCATGGTACTTGAAAGAGACTAAAAGTCTGTGACCGTATACCACGGCACTTAGGGACATTCTTTCGGTGACCTGTTTTGCCAGTTTTGTGTTGTAAATAAAGCAGTCAATGCGCAGCCGTCATACTTAACGGTTGCGAATCCAACTCTCAAATTGCATGGAAATGTTTTGTCCATACTGAAATTTATGGATGATGAGTACCAAATGTTCTTCTTGTATTTTATTAGAATGTCAACTGAAATCATGTATTTTATGTTTTCCTCAGGCAGGGTAAAACACAATGACATGGCTGAAAAGCGTTTGCAATGGCGCAGGTGCAATCATTCCCTGTGTTCTCTCGAACCCTAACCTTCAGAGTTCCTCATCAGCTTAATCTTTTTCTTTTTAAGTTTCTTTCACTAGATTCTACCTATTGAATAATATCTTTGAACTCTAATCTCTCTGATTACAGCTAATACTTCTACTACCTCTACTACTATGGGATTTGAAGTGACAGTTGCATATCTGTGCTAATGTAGTATGGCAACTTGAAATGATGTGCTTACGTACGAAGTTCTATGTTGTTGTTGACTGACTGAGGGTACAAACAATTTAGGTCAAACTTTGTTGAATTATTTTCTTCATAATACACCAACTGTCATTCAATTTTCAGCCAGATAGATCCAAGTAGATTAATCTCCAACACAGAAACTTAATTAATCTCAATTTAAAACAATGGTTCACTTTGTTTTGGATACTTTTATAATATTATTAACCTTCACAAAAAGCGTGATTTGGAACTAATTGTATAAAACTGCTTAGCTTCTAAGCTGCAACAACAACCATCAAGTAATAATAACTCAACCATTTCATGGAGCCTTATAGGAATAGGTTTTTAAGCTGAAATCTTATCAGACAACCAAATATACACATTAATGCAGCTTTTATAGGTTAGATGAGCCAAAGCCGATAAGAAAAGTGTGGAACCTTGTTAAAATTTGCAATTATCGTTCATAATATCAGGAGTTGCACAATGACCCGTTCAACTAATTGGATTTACGGGAGTTAATCCAAGGACGAGAGAGTTGGGAGTAAACCAACTCAAATTCTGGTTGCTGATGGTCTCAGTACTCAGTTAAGCATTTTGTGTATGTATACCTAACTATTCATCATCCTTTCTGAGAGTATTTCTGTTACAGAGGTTCTTCTTACGGCGGATAATAAGTATTAATCAAAGTGTGATATTTTATCTAAAGTTTTCTTATGGTTTTAAACTATATGATCGACTAAGTGACTTGTAACTTAAGTGGTTTTATTTTTATGCCACCATTTAACGTCATCATTATCAAACTAACTTCAAAAATCTGTGTTGAAAAATTTCTTAATTGTTTTGTAAATTATTTTAATATACCTGTGGCTCAAATTATAATCCATCATGAAGTTTTCGTTAATCATACTTGAAGTATTATGTTTTAGACTGTTATCGAGTGTTTAAAATATTCAGCGACTGGAGAACTACCTCCTGGATCCAAAACTGGGTGTTCATTTATCCATGACCCTAGAGTAAGTGTTCACTACCAGTTTCTTTTTATTAATGTAACACAAAGCTACCTTGTTATATATCACGCCATATGGTTTTTTGATCTCGCCTATTATAGAACATCATCCTTTCATCACTGCTCATTCGATTACTCGCTAAATTTTATGTTCAAGCTAATTAGTTTTCTCCCAAAGTATTTAACAAAGAGTTTATTTCTTAAGTTTTGGTTCATTGTTGTTGATTGAAATTTGATCGCATTTTTAATTACATGTTTCGGAGTTAAGGAATACTAATTATGATTGCATAATAATAGTGTACTCACTCGTATTTGCTAAAACTGTCAAATTTATTTGTTGAGGCCTCGAAGAGAGTGTCAGTCACGTGGCATAATTTGGTCCCCCGAGTTCGTTGTAATAGGTCTGTCTTAGTAGTTGAAAAGCTAAGATAAACCAACTAGTCGTAAATTACCACTTATTATTAAAAGACCTCTATCTCTCTAAAGCCATGGTAACGAAGTCCAGGTCCGTAGTAGTTTGTATTTTGTAAATATTCAAACCCACATTATGGTGAAACGGTCGGGTTACACTATTTAAAAAGAAACTATATGTCAATCTTATTGCCTCTTTGTGTTTAGATGACCACAACATTATTTTCTAAATTCCGTATCATTTACTGTTCCAAATTCATCTAAGCAAAACACTAAAATTTTGATTAATTTTACTGACTTGTCGTATTGGATTTTACTTTGATCTAGTCGAAAGTTCTTCGACGTGTTGAAATATTTTTGCAAAGTTAAGTATTTTAGCAATGATTCTAATCCCAGGGTTAATTAATTTCTTGGCGCCTTCCCTCACTGAAATACACCATTGTTTAAGTAATTACAATAAAAATACGCTTATTCATTAGAAGTGGGATGCAAGAGTTTCTCATATTTTTTGGACTCATTACTTCCATAGCATCGAAATAATTTTGATCTAATTTCTGCAGTATGAATTTTGCTGTCTCAAATATATTTAAGTATTTCGTATTATTAATCATGTGCCTATCATAGATTTCGACTGCTGACTAAATTTACCTAATAAAGACACCAATTGGAATATGCTTTAAAGCTAAACACTTTGAGTCAACGGCTAAGTTTTTGTTGGTTCGCTATTCTCTAGCTTAACTCTTCCGTATCCTGTCCTTGAATATAGAGATCAAAATCAGCCTTCACTATACTTGTATTCCAAACATGTGGTTTTTATATAAGCTCTCTCTCTCTCATATATATATATATATATATATATATATATATATATATAATCGGTGAGGTAATCATCTCGCCTGTTATTATTTTTAATATCTACTATCTGCTTGGAAAAGTGGGCTACCTACTTAACTTTCAGTAAGATAATTAGTAATGAAGTGATTATTATTATTCCATAAAATCCATGTCTTCCAAATTCATTCATTTTAATGTCTATATCAACAAATCACAAAAATATCACCGTAATGGAAAAATGTATGACTCGCTTAATCTAAGTCATCATAAATAACAAACAAGGTACATCTGGCTACTAATCTGTTCGTTTTTCTATGTCGACTTTTCTCACTTAGATAGCACAAGAAAGTGAAGTGAAGGCAAAGGTTACTCTTCAAATTCGTGATGTTAAAGGTTGTCCCATGGTAGTTTCGCGAGCACTTATGGCAACTCAGCGGGATAAAGTAAGATTTTCTCCTTATACTTTTATAGATCAATTCTATAATGAATAAGCATCCATTTTCATTGGATGTCTCTCAAGCTTCTATTCATTTTTAAAATGTTCCTTTCTTTACAATATTATATCAACAGATCATTTATTTCCATATTATGATAAAAATCTCTCTTTTCCCTATTGATAGTCATGTCATACAACGTTTACATAAAACTGAGATTTTTTACATATTGTTTCAAATTCCGAATTTCCCTACTTCTTTTGAAGCACTTATCTGAATTCTGGTCATAGCTTCGTTTGAGCAATGCCTTTTTTGGGTTTTGGTGATTAACAAATACCTCGTTCTAAGCAGATTGATACAAGCAATTTGGATAGTTTCTTTTAAAACCGAAATTCAAATCAAGCTAGTTTGTTCCGAAATTCGAGAGATCGTTTTAATCCAAAATAGATGTGACGCTGTTAGATAAATTGAATAACTTATTTAAAACAACCTTTATAAACTGTACTCAAATAAGAATGGTATGATTTTCGAGAGATCTTTTAGAGTTAAGTAAAAGGCAATCGCATAAATAAACTTTGCAGATAAAACTAAGAATAGGAATAGTTGCGAATTAAGTGGAGTCACCACATTACCAAAGTTATAATAAATTAAGTTATAAACTGTTTCAGTAATATTGATTTTGATTGATTATAACTATTAGATCCCTCATACAAATGACATGAATTTCTTTTACTAGAAAAATTCTTTGTGTACTTTTAACTACATCGCATCCACTCATCAAATACCATTCTCGTTAATTTATTTATTGAATATACTACCTTTGCTTCTCTTTTCTTCACAATATTATTACTTCATATGTGTGAGATATTTTTTGTGTGCATTGTTATATCAAACCGTTTG
>CALYCR020003366.1:0-19181 GCA_944470395.2 Schistosoma turkestanicum
AGCACGGTTCTAGCTAGTAATCTAAAAAATGAATCCTGACTGTTTTAGCCATTAAATAAAGAAGTATTTATTAAACTTTCTTCATCAACGCATAATTTGACAGTAGAAAATCATATCTAGTTTAAAGACTAATTTCAATAAATAAATCATTTCAGAATTGCATCTTAGTTTGAAATCAAACAAGCTAAACTTTTTTTTCGTTAGGTCTTTGAGTAATAATGAAACTAGTTAATTCTGAATGATTTTTGGACTGTAAAAGAACGATCAATATGGAATAACCCATACTGACTTCGAGTCATTGTTGGCAATCGGTGTTGACTGACTCATACATCATACAATCTGAGAGGTACAGGAGTCGTGAATGTACACTGCTGATGAGTCCCATACCGGGCCGAAACGGCCGTCCAGTGCTTTGAGGTTTCTAATGGTGGTCTAACAATGATTGATTGATGATTTCAAATGTGTTAACAAATTGAATTTACTGGTGACTTGATAACCCTTCCAAAGGCATGGTTAAAGTTGAATAAGATCATCTCACTATATTTCGTGAATAGCCGATTAGAAATTTATTTTCAATGTATTTATTGACGTGATACTTATGATTAACTGTATGTGACATCATTAAAAAATAATTATTCGTTAGTTATTGATTAATTTTGTGGTTTTTTTTATCGCTTATTCAGTTGGGAACTTTATTACACATTTGTTCTCCCAAAAACTTAAATCACTTTTAACATACTCCTGTGATGGCATTTACTATTCAATTGATGTAACAAGAATTTCATGGGTTAAACTCTCTTTTTGAGTCTATTAAACATTCTGACAAACATAAGCGCTGATAATATATATCACTATGCAACTTTAGATAATATATTATACCATGCATTTCGTAGGTAGAGAAGTATTTTACTGGTAAACAGAAGTTGTTCAGCCATATTTACATGGATTTATTAATTATGAAGACTAGATTAAAGTAGTATTCATTTATTAAGTGTTATTTAGGTAATTTTGTTTTGAGAAAAGCTGGGTATTTTTATCATAATAATAATTATTATTAGTGGTATCTTAAAGTTGGCTGGTTTATGTCATTTTTATCGCAGGTGTTTATGATTAAGACCACTTTTGACTCGAATTCTGGTCACCACTAAATCCCAAGTTGACTATTAGTCTGAATTAAAAATCAATGCAAGCCACAAAGCTTTTATATTATCAGCTTTATGTTTAGATAGTTTCAATTTAATGTAAGTTCAAAACTGTTTTACAACTGATATTGAGTAAGTTTTTTACTAGTTTCGAACAAATACTTAAAGTGATCAATTAGTCTTGAAATTTCATTCCTTATATGTTGATAGTAATCACCGAAAATAAAAAAAACACCAGTTTAAATTTCGATCGATAACTTAAATAGTTTATTAGTATGATTGTGAATAACATTCAGCCATTTAAATAATAAACATGTCTACTTACGTTATACTACTATAAAGTGATACATTTATCAATGTGATTTATGAGACAGCCCATACAAAACTTTTTTTTTTTTTAATTTTCACAATATACATGTCTTGTAATTCTATTTCATTGAATAGCAGCTACCTTGTTTAAAATGATTCACTCAGCGTATTTGCATACATCAACGATTTATATTGTCTGAACAATGGTATTTCAATACATGACAATTGAACTATAATTAATAAGTAATGATAAATTTTCGTAATTCATATTGTATTCTTTTGAGTTTACAAAGGTGAATATAAGTTAACTACAACTAAGAGTTTTGTATGACATTAATATTAGCGTAATCAAATTTGTTTCGGATCAATAAGATAAATGATAGTTTGAAATTTTATTGATAAAAATATTTGATTGTGATAAATCCCATTTTATGATTGATCATACTGATAATTCGATAATAATAATAATAATAGGATACGTTATTTGCACTTGAAAATCGAAAACCAAAATTGGCAATAGAAATGAGTGCTGTATATGAATTCATGTTTTCATGAAGGTGTTCACCGAAAAGTACAACACAATATTTATTGGTTTACACTATTGTGTAAAAATAAAATTTTCAGCTGTTAATTATCAGTTGAACACATTACGTTGAGCATTGAAGATAGGACATGAGAAGAATGAACACCGATTGGATAGAACTAGAAAAAAAAGCCTAGGACAGAGTCCGTTCGGAGAATGCTAGTCGGCAACCTATGCACCACTGGAGGTAACAGGCGTTAGTGAGGAAGTAAGTTAGTGATAAGTTAGCCGTTGCTGTTGTCTAGTGAATGGTAAATAATTGTCATGTATTCCAGTTTCTTTTTAATGCCTTTTAGATATTTTCAAAGATAATTCTATCAGTGTTATTGACTTTAACAATTCATTATCTAACCATTTCCTTCACATCATGATGAAAAATATTCTAGATGAATTAATGAATTGATAATATCAAGATTATTGATTTCTCTACTTATTCAGATAAAATACCATGGTGATTTAATTTGAAACATTAAATCAAATAAACTTTTTTTAGTTCATTTTCACACATGGTAGGTATGTATCTCTGACACTTAAAACAGTAATTAAAAGAAGAATGATTTCTATCGGATGTGAAATGGATTCAATTTTATTAGCTTACGGATTTTGGTGTAAACTGTCGTCGATCATCAGATTCTGATCTGTAACACCAGTGATGAGTTGGATCTAAGAAGGCAGGTTGGTTGGTGTTCTAGTCAACTATTGAGAATTGAGATGTGCAATTCTGTTGATCAGTTTGTTTGTTTCTTTAGAAAGCATCTTTCTATTAATTGAAAGGCAAAATGTCTATTTTAATGCAATCAAATGTATATTGTTTGTCTGATGTTAACATTATACCAAACACTGGTATTACACTTCTACTTAAATTAAAAGAATGTACAGGAAACATGTGTGCTAAATAAGACAGAAAAATAAACACCTATAGATATGACCAATAGACTTTATGGGTTTAATTGTGTAATGTTATAGCGATAGGTAACTAATGTATATTGCCCTTTGAAGAGGAATAATTTAATTTACTAAACAACCTTTAGATAGAAGATAGATAGAGGAGCATCCGAGCTGACATACGTAAATATATGAAAGATCTAGCTATAATGGCGGAAAAGGCTGAAAGAGACAAGTATATGTTACAAGGACGGAGCTTGTTACAAAATATCTCGGACCCGAAGGACTAGTGCCAGAGTAAGGAAGGAAAAGTAATCACAGCGAAACTGAAGGGTAGAGAATTTTGAAGAACTTTCAAATCGACCAGCTTACTAGACCTAACCAACATCGAGGCTGCACCCAAGGACCTGGGCTACCCTTGCACATTCATGAGGAAGTATATGTTTGGTTTAAACTTCGACCGCTCAAGAGATACCTTTATTTATTTTAACTACACTTCAGCGGAGATGTGGCCTGCGACACACTGCAGGACAGATTAACGAAAGTAATTAGTAAAACATTCATTCATTCTCAAGTCGACCAGCGATGTCTACCCAAACGAAGGATAAGTTACATTAGTTGGCCTACTCTATGTGCATTTACAAATTTAGCTGCTTCTGTGGAAATAGCTATATCGGGCGTACTACCTGGCAGCTTAACCAACGAATGAGTGAACACCTCACAGCATGGTTCACGAAGGGTCAGCCATAAACAATACGCATTTCTATCTTAGCACATCTGGTTGACAGTGGTCATATTGTAGACAAGTCCCGATCTTTTCGGGTGATCTATCATATACTTGCATCATTTCCCAATGGAGTTTGATCCCGTCTCCTACACATAACAGAAGCCATAGGAATTCGTATATTCAACCTCAATTTATGTGTTCAGTAGAATTCCGTGACACCACTATCTCTTACGTGGCCGGATATGACTTAACTAACGTTTAAAAATCTTGTTAAATTTTATTTTGTTATTATTAACATTATTTTCACATCCTGTATTTGTTGGTAATTTTCTGCCTCTTTCCGTTTATAGTCTTCACTATCTAATTATGTAAACACTGCTTATTACTTAATGGCTTGATGTTTTGTAATGACTATTTTAAGTCTATTTATCCACGTTTAACCTACTATTGATCAAACTTTTGTTATCATACTATCAGTACACCTGTCTTCCTACTATCAACTTGTACTTTAGCATGTTATGTGATTATTGACTCAAACTGCTTTGATTGTTTAAACATTTTCATATAAATATTCATGTATATGATGACGATCTAATCGAAAACAATATTGTTCGCTTATATGTATTGTTCTAAATAAACATCTATAACTCTAACCTATAGACTTTCTGGGTTTAATTGTGTAATGTTATAGCGATAAGTAAATAATGTATATATTACTCTTTGAACAGGAATAATTTAACTTACTAAACAACCTTATAAACAGAATAATTTCAAGTTATCCATGATAAATAAATAGTCTCATGTCAATAATAAATGTCAGAATTCAGTCTACTTATTGAATGCTGGGCATACGCAAACTTTAATCATAAAATCACCGCATAAAAAATGTCGTTTGACCTTTTGTCTAAAATATACTTTATCTGCTAAATATGCACAAATAAACTGAGTCGATTTAAACTCAAGTTTAAAAATTACTCTATCATTGAAACTAACTACAATGAATGTATCTTAACCATGAAATACACTTCATCATTACTAAACAAACTTTTCACTTTCATGAAACATGAGTGATTAAAGTGACTAAATCTTATTATATTTAATAAGCTGAATTCTTGAAATGGAATATAATTAGTTCATACAAATCATGACCGATAATCAACTTCACTCTCTAAAAAACAGAAAAATCCTTTTTGATCTAATATAAGTGAATTTTAATACCTAGATTTTCACATATACATAATGTGTTCGATTTCATCTGCAATTGTACATACAGTATTTATAATTCACTGCAATGACCTTTCCATAATAATTTATTTATTACAAAGAATACACTTGTTGTATATCGTTAACTGTTATTTTATGTTAGACACGTAATTTGCATCATTTACAATTGTAATTAACTTATACCAGTTGTAAGTTACTTTGAATAATACCTATACTCAATGTATTTAACTGGTACACCATAGTTTACCAATCTCGAATAACTTTTTCCATGTGAAACAGAGACAACACGATTTCACATATTAATTAATGCTATTTTAATATTATACTTACTCAATGATAATTCTGATAAATAGATATATCTGAAGTTATATACGTGATTCATCTATTTATTCTACAATCATAGATGAATTCAATTAACTAATTGTCATCAATTAAATAAATATATACTTTAAAACTATTTCATCAACTATGTGTACAAGCGATACTAGGGTATTAGTGTATTAAGGGTTATGGTGACTGTAAACGTTTCATAATTTTTAAAATGAATTAGTATTAGCTAGACAACCATTGAAAACCTGGAGGCATTGAACAAGTGTTTCATTCTCGTAACAAACTTCTTAACGGTACACACCAACGACCTAACCACAGACAATCAAACTTAGGACATTTGGTCTGACCCGCCAGTGACTCCTAGATATGATTTCAGAGGATCTAATGCAAAGCCATAACTAGGGGAGTCTAACTACGTCGAGTATGAGACAGTTACTCCCCGGAAGCAATGAAAGATCGATATGCAATATAGTGAATTCATTGACGTTCGACATGTATAGCATCGGATATCGCGTTAGTGATTTAGAGATCAAACGATCCAGGTGAGGCTGAAGGTCCTTGATTCGTTCACAAATGGAGTTGTGGATGCACCTTGTCTATAAGTTCAATACAGAAGTGGGACAGCTGTCCAATGCATTCAGGATTTTAAAAGCCTAAGATCATTTCATTAAGTAAACTATGAAAATAATTTAACACTCCAAAATTAATCATTGGTTATTATGTTTATGTGATTTGGACTATAATAATTGTTGTAACTAAAATGGTTTTAACTTCCGGAAAGAATTCTTTAATTTAATCAACTGTATAGTCACTATTTCATTGGTTTAGCTACCGGATTATTCTAAGGTCAAATCACAAATCATCACATCAAGCACATCAGACAAGTGGTTTTCTAACTTCATTATGAACGTCATGAAAAACAGTTGAGAAGTTTCAAAATGAAACGAAACATACATTTGTAGAGGCTGATCGTTTCTATCTTTTTACTATCAAGGATCTAATAAGGATTGTAATTCATTGTACAGATTCCTTCAATAAGAGCGATTATTTTCCTTTCTTAACTAGTCAACTATTGAAATCGATTTGAATAACAGCGAGTGTTCTAAATGTTTCGACTTAATGAAAGTGAAAAATAAAATTTAAGTCAAAGTTGATCTGAAAAAATATGACGTATTTGCGTCATACACATCGAACAATCTGATCACAAATACATCATATTTTTCAGATGAAAATGATGTTCTCATTGTTTCATTATAATCTATAAACACGACCAATTACCCTAGGATGTGACCAGCCAGAAGTTTAGGTGCAACAACAGCTCACAAGAATTATTGAAAAAACTAATTACATTTAAAATACATAAAAGCGATCAAAAGTGACACAGAAAAGGATAATCAACAAACAAACTAAGACTACCAAAATAAATAAGTAAAATACCATTGAAATAAAATTTGAGTATTATAATGATAAATATCTCATTTTTTATGGGTAAGAAATGGTTACATACATTATTTTATTAAAAGCACGACTTTCGTCAACATTTCGTAGTCGTCCTTACTGATTGAGGATTGAATTGTAGTCGTGTGGAGTGTGTTATTTGTTTGTGTGTTGAAGAAATCGACCGAGAATGCATTCCCTTCTAAGTGGAAATAAAACCAACTCTTGATCGCAGCTTTCATAATGTAGTTTGCTTTAAAATCTTATGTAATTTTATTTACATTATTTTCGACAGCTGATTTCGAAGTACCAATGAGAAAGCATGATCAACTCTGTCGCATGTTAAGCAGTTATTGACCGAATACAGTGGAAGATGATTGCACAATATTACCAATAAGAGTGTGTCAAACGATTTCAGGTGAAAAACAATTAGTGATATCAGAGTGAATTGCGATTAATTAATTTTAAAGAAAGTATAACTGCACAGAAAATATGAATTTAGTCATTTTAAAGTAGATAATTTGATGATATGATTATATATAAAGAATAAGAACTACATCATATGTTAAAATTTTCATTGGAATGAAATTATAAAATAAGCAAGAGAAACGAAGTTGCTGACTTTACATTAGTGAATAGCTACATCTCAAGAAAAGAGAAAACAATTATTGTACGGAAAAGTGCAGATCGCTCTTTGATAAAGATTATGAAGTTATTACAAAATAGCCAAGGGAACCCAGTCATGCTCCAGTTATAGCTAGATATAAGGCAACTATGAAAGGAGAGAATTTCATTCTACATTTCAGTACAACAGGCAACTTATAATCTTGAATGGTCTCAACAGTGGTCCGAAGGATCATTCAAGAACTCGAACCCTTCTCATTAATTCAGCTATACATAACTCATGTTATGAAATTTTCCACATTTTTTCCCTTTTCAACATTTTAATCAATGAAAGAAGAACAGATTCTTACATTCATAAATTGAACGAACTGAGTTCAATTTCAAACTGCCATGACTTGTAAATCCAAATATATCATGAAACAATTGTTTGTTCTGTCTGAATCAGCGTATATGGCAGAGACTTTAACAACCTGTAGACATCCCGAAAACCTCTGTGACAGATGACGACCCCGTTTTTCTGACTAGTCAGTTGGTAAGATTCGCTTTTAAATGCTATCAAATGTCTGAACTTCATTTGACAACTTAACAAAGTTATCATTCTGTGTAGAGAGTATGGCAGAAATCTGTGTTCATAACTTATTTTGGAGACACCCAGGTTGAGAAACCAACAAGTCGTGGAAACTGTAGAGATCAAAATTTTAATGTTATAATGTGGAACTACGATTTCACTTGATCAGTCTATGTTAGAACATGGAATCAACGCTGAAAAGTTGTAAAACTGACAGAAACTGAGCTGTACAGATCACTGTGTCATTCTGATCTTTGTGTCAACTGAGGTTAGGTCATTCAAATGATATATGTGGTTTTTAGGCCAATCGGTCAAAGATGATGGTTAACTTCATTTCCATTAATAAATCAAGGGACCGTACATTCTTTGATTTAGGAAGCCTAAAAATGAGCTAATGCATTTCATCCTACCTACTAGTAGTAAGTAGTATAAAACAAAACTCAAAACTTGTTGGAGCAGTTAACAAGTTTAAGATGAATTGAAATATATACACTCTTAGAAAAGAGATATAGTTGTTATCACGATTCACTTCAATTCCACTGTCTTGAATATTGGTGTGTGTTTATTTAATCAGTAAATATCCTATATTAATGTGAAACAGGTAAAATCACCAGTGCTTAATTAACATTTTTAGAGTCATGTCTCAGCTTTTATTTCGCTAGGTGTTAATGGGTTGAATACTTAATGACGGATTGTTTCGATGCCATTCGAACAAAACGAACGTCGAGGTAAATTCTATCATCAGGGTGCTGATGAAAGTCAACTATTCATTGTATCTTTGGGCTGCTTTATTGGATTGTTGTTTAATTCTTTAAAATGAACAACGTGACATGTTTTATGTGCATTGCCTATGTGATTACAATATTATGTTTGATCGCATTGGGATATTTTACACTCGATGGTAATTTAAATGTAGGCCTCTGAATTGATACAAACTAAATCAATGCAAAATGAGAACCATAATGACCAATTAGAAGTTACGAAGAAAGTGACAGAAACAAATGCATCTCTACAAAACCTGTTTGTTGGCACACATGTTCCATAGATTTGAGCAAAATACTAAAAATAAACTAACGCGATTCAGCTATGAACGTTTTTACCAACTCTACGTAATAGTTTACGTGAACCTATCAGAAACTAATTGAACTACTGTACTTACACCCGACTAACAATAAAGTATGATAAGGATAAAGTATGATTCAAAAGTGTACACTTATCCTACACCAATTATAAACACTCATTTGATTAATTAGGGATCTGTTCATAGTACAGAAAGAATTGATGGATTTATCATTGTTAAATCTTCATATGTCTGAGACTGTTTTCTGACCGATAACACTTTCCTACAACATTCATCCTTTTCACCTACCTCTAAAAATCTTTATTAAACGAACATTGTGAACCTCCAATTCTATCTAACGTTTGTGCTCATGATGTTGTTCAAAAGAACAACGAGCACTCCACAAGCAAAACGTCCAGCTCAGAGAACAAAACTCCACCATATTATCAAACAGAATATACATCTAGTTAATTAGTGCAGGTAGAATTGTTTCAGAATCATTCTTTCAACGAAATTTGTACTTTTAACTGCTGCATAATAAAGAATGTTACAGCATTAATTATTGATCTCAATATCTCTTAATATTGATATTAGAAAACTACCAGTCATTAAACGCGTCCTCAATCGCATGAATTACTTTTAAAAACCACTATGTGGGTGTATTTTTCGAATTCAATCAGTTAAAGGGGTACGCAACTTATAAATAATTTAATATCAAATAAGAATGATTAGGGTTTGATGATAGATTAATGATGTTAAGGTCAAAAGCATCTATACAATGGTTGAATAATATACTTTTATCATGTTTATTAATTAAGCTGAAGCTAGTGAAGGACCAATCAAGATGATGTTTTTTTTCTTGAAAATATAAACAACATTTCTTGCAAATTATCATCTATAAACCATTATTCTCATCACATAGTTACAAACCACTGAGGAAATCATATAATAAATGATCAGGTGTAGACAAATTGTTGGTAAGTACTTTACAGTTTTCCAATTACACCCATTTATTATGTGTTCTAATGGCACCGAAACTGAGTTGATACAGTGTAGTAACTCTATGGATATTTACTCATTATATCACAAACCTCCCTCTAGATGTTGACGTCCTCATAATCCAGTCCATTACCAGGAAAAAGAGAAAAGATGGAAGTAAGCAACCTTGCCTAACACCAGTCTTCACCTCAAACGCGTCCGTTAGCTGTCCCCTGTGCACAGTTTCGCCGTTTAATCTATCATAAGAATTCCTTATGATGTTGACTATGTTCTCAGGTACACCGTAGTGTCGAAGAAGCTTCCATAGTGTTGTCCTCTCTACGTTATCGAATGATTTCGCGTAGTCAATGGAGTTGATTTAGAGTGGTAAGTTCTATTCAATCTAAGAAGTCCTTCATTCTGTTTCACAGTACCGTATTGAAGACTTTGCTTACTATTGTGAAAAGATTCATGCCTCTGTAGTTCTCACACTTGCTGAGATCGCCTTTCTTTGGTATCTCAATGAGGTATCCTTCTTTCCAGTCTGTTGGTACTTGTTCTTCATCCCAAATCTTGTTGCAGTGAGTGTAGAGTATTTTCACAGTAGCTGCCATGTCTGCTTTCATTGCCTCTTCTAGAAAGTTGTCTGGTTCTATTGCTTTACCGCTATTAGTTGGTCTGAAAGCCATGCTGATCTCTTCAATCGTTGGTGGGCCAACAGTGATTGGGAGGTCTGTGGATGCTGCTTCGATGTTGGGAAGGCGAAGTGGAGCTGGTCGATTCAAGAGTTCCTTAAAGTGCCTAACCTACCTGCTGTGCTGTTAATTAGTGTTGCTGATTACTTTGCGTTGCTTGAACTTCACTGGTCGTTCTGGTTTACGATACTTTTCAGTGAGCTTCTTTGTTGTATCGTACAATTGTCTCAAGTATCGTTCTCTTGCAGCTTTTCCCACCGACATTGCTAAATCTTCTACATATTTTAGCTTGTCGGCTTTGATACACTTCTTAACTTCATTGTAATGCCCTCCTTCTTTGCTTTGACGGATACTCTGATGATCCTGAGTTCATGAGATTCCCATCCTACCACTGCTAGTTGTGCATTTTTGGACAGCATCAGTGCAACTGCTTATGTATGGGAGGCATTTTCTTTTTCTTCATGACCGTAGTATAACAGCGACTCTGCTCAAACTAGTCGTAGTTGTCCAACCTGTGTCTGATGTGTTTTGCGGTCTCACATAACCACCTACAACAGCTACTCGGATAACTCTCCTGTTCTGCTTCAAATTTTGAACATTCCTTGTACCTCAATGAATGATTGCTCTGGTTGTGAGAAGGGGCATCGTGCTGGTGACTATCGAAAGAACTCGGCTTTCATCATGAGACATCATAACTCTCCTGAAAGAAAACCTTCTAACTCCCAGGAAGGTGTTAAAATGGTTTGAATTATTTTTTCTAGTTAGCGAATTTTAAATGAGTTAGTTTTTTTTATGGGGAGTGGTCGCTGACCACGTGTTCAATATTTCTTTATTGTTCGGGCTTGGGTCCAGCAGCAGCCTCACGACAAACTGAAATTTCTGGAGAGAGAAGTTGTGACTAGTTCAGTTCAGTTAGTATCAGACGAGAGACCCTTATTCACTGGAGGCCATGGATGAGAGCTAAACAATTTCATTACATCATGACGATGATGATGATGATGATGATGATGATGATGATGATGATGATGATGATGATGATGTCACCATCGAGTGTTAATCTAACATTTATTATATAAATAAAATGTTCCTATGTATTGATAGTAATTGTCAACAAATTGTATTCTATTATTATCAGGTGTAAAGATTGGAAAATTATTGGTAATATGTTCTGTGTGTATATTGATGTTAATTATCGTTTCTAATTTCTACAATCCTAATCAACTTCAATTCGATGAGAATATACACAATTTGCCATTAATTTTTGTTGGTGGTCATCAAAGTTCAGGTGAGTAGTTTCAGTGTGACGTTATTTTAATAAGCCGCCAATTCGTGAAAACTGTTATTGCATTTACTAAAAGAGTATTGTATTACACACGAAATCTAGTAATGTATGCTACACTTTTGAGAAAGAAACACTTACTGATAACTAACAGATTATATATAAACGATGAGTTGTATGCTGATAAGTGAGAAATAGTTTTCTCCATTTCAGTGTTAAAACATGTGCTAACTAGACAATAAATATAGTTTTTGATTGTATGAGGTGGTCAAAACAGTAGAAATTCCTTAAATTGAACTTTGAAAACGTTATCAATCGATTTATAAACTTTTAAAACAATAGTACTGCTTTATTGAGTTCGAATTTTGTGTGGAGTGGACTTCAAATCACACCTCTGAATACATCAAGATTGAAAATAATTCTCAAACATTTCAAACGGAATTCACCAACACACATGAGTTGTTGTAATAACCCATATTTATTTGGATCGCATTGAACTTTTCAATTTCAACTCAAATATAACCCTCTTGCTATAAGAGAAAACCTCTGCATAATTTCATAGGTGATTCAATTTACTGTTAGTAAACGTTGTATCTTATCAGTAATTCAGTGTTTACATGACACATATAGGAGAATATATGGTTTCAACACACTTAGTCAAATAGCAATTGATCAGATGATCTGTGCTCTACTTCGTTTGAATTTCAGTAACAGTAACATTCCGTAATCATTGCATTCCATAATTCCAACCCAAATAGAATTTACCAGTGTTACTGACGGACTATGATTCCAATAAAACAGAATTCTCCTGATGATCTGCATTGTATTATCTGATTTCAGTACTCCATTGTCATAGGTAACTGATCGTATTAATATTATTATTAGATTCTGAAAATCACTGCACAATTCACATCAGTTTCGAAATATGATCAGCTTGATGCAAATAATGTTAATTTATTTGGATGAAGGTGAATCTGCAATTATTTGGACTGGACACATTTGACAGAATCGGTAATAATGCAAAGCATCAGACAAGGTGAACTATGCATAATCAAAGAGGCGTCACATTCAAGGGTATCTTAACACTGGTTATATTTCTTGTGTAGGGAAGCATAATATCACTAACATTAGGTAATGTAAAATAAACTTCGACAAGCTAAGAAAGTGAGTGATTTGACAGAAATCACTGTGCATATTTTGAGTGGTAGTTGTTGCATCTGTTGTTTGGAATGTACATGTAATAGTTGAATCACTCGAGTCAAAGTTGATCTTCTCATTACCACGGTGTTCAATAGACAATTCATTTGGTGAAATCGGTTCAACAATGGAAATAATCTCTCACAACACTTGTCGTTAATTTCGTTTTCAACTTCCTTAACACTTGCACTGCTAGAACTACTCTCCATGTGCTACTAAACTTTACTACCTGTCATGAGCAACATGAATAGTGTATGCACAGGTAAAAATATCCTGTTCCACAATGTTACAAAGAGTCCATTGATTAATTCTGACAAATGAGTTGAGTAAATTACATTATATTCAATAATACAATAACTTGATGACATAACATAAAATACAATATTCATTGAATTCAGGTTTATTCATTTGATGGTAAAAGAACGTCGTTTTGTGTGTCACATTGCAATACTCAGTATTACGAAATGGAATACTAGTTATAACATGAATCATCGACACACATCACATTTATCTCATATTTCTTCTAGAACGTAATTATTGTCGCTTATTTATTGCACTTCAATTAATAGGTACCGGGTTATTACGTATTCTGCTAGATATTCATCCAATGGTACGATGTGGTCCAGAGCCAATAGTTACAAGAGAAATTTTGTCCATCAGGTGGAAGACTACATTCCAAAAAGCCATGCTCTCACAATCTGGCATCTCGCAAAATATACTAGACGATGCAATTGCTGGTTTCATTGTATCCATACTGAAGAATATGGGACCACCTGCTGAGAGACTATGTCACAAAGATCCTTCATCTTACATATTTCTAAGAGATTTGAGTGAATTATTTCCCAAAGCTAAGTTTATTCATGCAATACGTGATGGAAGAGGAGCTATAATGTCCACAATAGTGTACGTTGAATAATTTTCGCCTACTTATGGGTCACCTAGCTGACCCGAAACACATGCTTGCACGATGCTTTTACACAGCACGAAGGTTCACATGACTACCATAACATGATCCCCCTTTTGCAAGACTTGTACGAACATGTTGATTAGATTCTGATGCAGGCCAGTTGAACATGCAATCAGTGTAGGCATGAGCAGTCACCCGAGCACGGGTGATTACCAATCAACTCGATCCCTCAAGGCATGCCACAACCCCCAAATCGCAAGTACAGCGAGGCGGGTTCAAACGCCCTGTGCTTGTATCCTGCACGCTTTACTGAGCCACCAAATAGTGCACTTCGAGCAGCCATTCCGACCAACTGATCTCCAACTTCTTCACGTTTGAACAATCAACAGGAGTCATCTAAACCACACATAAATCCAAGGATCTACTTATTTTCCATGTAGTTCGTAGAAATGTATTAGTTCAGATTATGCAATTCACAGTGAATTCTGTTGTATTATTATTCACCAAAACGCTTTTCCGTTAATAACACACTCCTCTACAGTACTTTAGTTTATAGGGGAATACATCTGTAGAAATCTTTGATATGCGTAGTTTTACATCAGAATTAGCAAGATTTCAATCTCTTACTAGTTAGTACTGTAGTGAATGAGAACACAGGTGCGGCAACCGAATTGTTACTCAGTAAAATCGGAAAACCATATCGTAAATCGTTCATTTGCAATAGATCAGTTTATCCTATGGAACTGGACTGTTCCTGTTGCCAAACATCAATTCATTGTCACTATTCATGCGTTTCATACAAATTCCATAGTTTTCTAACTCTTCCTTTCTTGATCTTCCCCCCATATTATGCTACCAGACTTTACGTTGACACTCACGTTATATACTACTTATAAGTAGTTCGCACCACAGCGCCACAGTATTTCATCACACAATACATGATGAAGACAAGTATTTGGTAAAGATGCTGATGATAACTTTACGTTTACTATTTTATTTCAGACGTCAAATAAATCCAGCTTACAAGTCGAATGAAATTCCTCAAGCACTTAAACATTGGGAAGGCTTTACATCACAAATACTAAACGATTGCAAATACGTTGGACGTAATCGATGTATGACTGTACGTTATGAGTGTCTTGTCTTAAATCCAAAGAGAGAAATTCAAAAAATCCTGGGTAAGATTCAACTTTTCTGCATATTAATTTAATTTATAAATCAATGATCTGAAGGTATTCATATTCAAACAAGATACTGCGATGCACAATAACAAAAAGGTTTGAGTGGAAATATTACTCCTTACCGTTAATGTCTGATGATACAAGTTTATTTCGATACTAGAATAAATTGCATTCAGATGTCGGATTTACTATCCGTAGTTTTGTAGTTATTCTTTGGTACTTTCATTCAATCTAACTAGAAGACTAGCTTCATCGCAAAATGACAGTAACAACGAAATCTAGCAGTTTGTTTACTATTGAAGTATCATTTTTGTTATTGTTGTTACTATAATTACATATCCCTATTTCGAATCGTCCACCTGACCTACACATTTTCTCCATCACTGTTTTTAAACATCCAGTTATTTTGTCAGTTGAATGCTGACAAAATGCGCAGTCTTCTGACTATCCTAAGCAACAATGCAAACATGTTAGGGATGCGGTTCTCACCCTCGAAACGCAAAATGTTGCTTCACGATTGAGTTGCATCGGCACCTGAACTAGTGAAAGAGAGTGAAGTAGTCGGACGTGTAGACCGCTTCATTTATCTTGAGAGTCTCGTCAATGCTGATGGCCTGGTGACGGACGAAATCTCAACACGGGTACCCTAGGCTCGGTTAGCTTTTTCCAACCTGCGTTACCTATGGCGCAGACGAGATATCCGTTTGCTAACCAAAGGACGAGTGTACTGTGCAGTAGTTCGCTACGGCTTACTATACGGAAACATGACCGTTAAGGGTAGAGGAATTTCTCAGGCTACTAGTCTTCGATCATCGGTGTCTCCGAAGCATTGCTCGTGTATACTGGGACAACCGTATAAGCAATTACTGTCCTTAGGAAACAAGTTCTAGTTAGGGACGGCAAATCAATAGATGAAGTAGTGAAACTTCATCAGTTGAGGTGGTTGGGACATGTGTTACGTGTGCCTAACCACCGACTGCCGTGACGAGCTATGTTTTGTGGTGTAGGAGTAGGCTGGAAGAAATCTAGGGGCGGCCAGACCAAAACATGGCAGAAATCCATGAAGTCACTGACAAGAGGACTGAGTCATGTTGGTAGATGTAGGCTATCTGGTTGGGGTCCGCGAGACGATAGTCACCAATGGTTAGATACATTGAGTGACATGACTCGAAACTGTTTGCAATGGCTCAGGTGTACACACTCTGTGTTCTGTGAAATTCCAACCTTCTGAATTCCTCAAAATCTCCATCTTTCTCCTCCTTAATTTATCTTACTGAATTATACTTCTCGGATCATATCTTCGCTCCCTAATCTTCTCCATTACTGCTAATACTTCTACTATCGCTAACGCTCTCGGATTTGAACTGACAGTAGCTTCTCTGTACTGATGTGGTATCTGTCTGTCTGTCAGTTGAATATTTCAAACTTCATTAACAAGTAAGGCTGAATGACTAAACTCACATGGTCAGCGAAACACACCTTCATGCATATACATTCTCTCATCATTCTTATTTCGCTGTCAAATTAAACAACGCTACGATACGCATAGTTGTATGATTAAAGCAAATGCTTCTATTTCTAGATTTTCTGGATCTTCCATGGGATGATAGACTATTGAATCATGAAAAGTTTGTCAATAATACTTCCATGCTAAATAAGTAAGTTAATCGTGATCTAAATTATCATCAATAAATTTCATTATCAAACAGTTGTTCAGCATCTGAAAATTTTTGTTCTATGTCTATTTCTGTACAGTTCAATGTTTTGTAATTGTTGTTAGCATTGAGAATTCAAAATTGCCTAACAAATGTCAGTGCAACTGATTAGCTTTCATGTTACTTACTATTGTACAGTAAGTAGTAGTAGGCTTTGAAATATAATTGATCCACGAAAGCAATCAATATACAGATCATGACTAACAAACAAACGTATTTATTCAATAAATATTTAAAGCATCTTTGTATAGTGATATTGTACCTGAAGTTATTAAGGTCAAGTTCAATTAGCTGCTCTGTTATGGTAACCATTTCCACAATACCAAAAACGTTCATCTTTCGAATTATTCAACATGATAGTACGAGTACATGGATTGCTGTCATTTTAATTTTTATGTGGAATGTTATTAGGTTGAATTGTTAAATCTGTGCAACATAATTTGTGTTGCAATATGTAGTTAGATTATTAATTATCAGTGAGAGTACCATATACATTTGTTCTTAAACAGATAACTGTAGTGCAGATAAACCAACACTAGTTTAATAAACAAAGATAGAAAAAGCAGGAGAGATTAGTGATTTATCGGTAAAAGACATAATTTACTGACAACATGTCTACAGCTTATCTTCAAAACAAGCATATTATCGACTCTCTTCTTCTACACGCCTTTTGCCCCACAAAGGGAGCCTAGGCCGCCGACCAGTATTCTGCAACCTATTCTGTCCTGGGCTTCCCTTTCCAGTACTTTTCAATTTTCGTTCATTCTTTCGATATCTTTCTCTAGGAATGATAGACTGTTGTTTGATTCCTTTTCTATTTTGAATTTTATGTCATCGAAGACGTTGTTGATCCGATTGTAGTGGTTCTCCAGTTCGTTCCAATTGACAATGACAAATGTGTCGTCTACATAGCGAACCGACATTCTTGGATGTACTAATCACTAGAACTAACATAAGAAAACTGAAGATTCAAATATTTCGGAATCCAAACGACCAAGACGTAATTCTCAACTACGGTAGCAATAAACCAAGAACCCACAAAATCAACTGCATTTGAACTTTGTTCAAGAGAGCGAAGACACACTGCAGCACATATGAAGCACTAAAAAATGAGGAAAAACATCTTATGACTATCTTCCAAAAGAACGGCTATCTACGCAGTTTCATCAAAAAATATCAACTGAAATCGTCAACAGAAGCAAAATTAAGTACACGAACCAATAAACGGATCATCCTACCTTACATAAAACACATATAGGAGCATACAGTACGACTACAGAAACTATTTGGAATAGGTGTGGCACAGAAACCAACAGGATAACTTCAATCAATCCTATGTAGACCAAAGGACAAAATGAAAAAGGAAGAAAAACCAAATATCATCTACAAAATAAATTGCTCAGACTGTGAAAAACACTGCATAGGACAAAGTGGACAACCTCTTCAGCAGTCAAAAGCCATGAAAACGCTTCGCTTATATCAATACACACCGACAATTATGGACACACATTCGATGGGAACAGTGTGAAAATACTGGATAGGGGGAGGACAAAGAACACTAGAGAATTTTTAGAAGCTTGGCCCTCAGGTCATTCAGCGATTAACAAACATACCAGCATTGACCCAATTTATCGATCAATCAGATAAATCATAGGCGACATAGGATCAAGAAACAGATCAAGAGGGAGATCCAACCAAAACAAAGGTGCAAACGACAGATTTAAGGTCAATAGCAACCAATCAAGATCGAGGTTAACAGAACAAGATACAGGTCAAACGTGGAGAAATTCGAAAACCTCACTCCTACCCGAAGTTTGTGCTGCTGAGGCATTTCAGAATAACAAAGAAAGCTACATAACCAAAACATTAAACTCAGAGAACGAAACAACACGACAATGTCAACTGTCGTTGATATGTTTGACTGCGTCGTTATTTTATTGTTATCCTTATTTCAAAAATTTCTATTTCAGATATGAAGCCAGTTCTGTTCAAGTTGTTAAAGCTATACACAAGGAATCCTTAGATGCTTGGGCTAAAGAAAATTCAATCATACCCAAACACCTTATTACAACTTTGCATAAGAATAGTAGTCTATTGACTAAACTGAAATATACATATCCTCCAAATTATGAAAAACTATGTGAAGTTGAATTAGAATTGTAAACAAACAGAAGCTAACAGAAATATTCACTATTATTCATATTCATATTCATAAGGAACAGCTTGACTATATTTTGTTCGCCTGTATAATATAAACATATCTATAAATGTTATATACATGTGACCATAGTGATTTATTTCCAATATGCTATCGATATATTATTGTATTATTGTATAATA
>CALYCR020003367.1:0-37793 GCA_944470395.2 Schistosoma turkestanicum
GAATATAACTGTGTACTTGATAATTTATGAAGAAAATGTTACACGTCATCGATGATTGAAATATGATGGCATTGTTCTCAGCGTTTTCTCGGAATTCCACTGCTAATAATTCTTCAACTTAAAATGATAAAAGCGTCTAATAACCACTTCATTTTTATGTATATTTGATCTAAAGTGACATCATCCGGAGATGATATGATAAGGTTATCAAAAGAGGCTAAAACCAGAGCGCGTTACTTCAAACGTTTGATCGTACAGATTCGCCAGTTCGCAAAACTTCGATTATTCGGAGAGTGAATATAAGGTAGATGAAATCCTGGTTTGCCCATATGCATAATCACACGAATGTTGTTTGTCTATATGTGAATCGCATGAATCACAGTGAGTCTAGTTGATTTGGGCAAGAATATTTGAACTATTCAATGATTCACGCAAAATCGAGTTAAAAAAGCCTAAAATTACAAAAGTAAACAGGTCTTTCAACCTAACAGAACAAAAAGGAGCATTTTTTTTATAATGTAACAGTGACTATCAATGATTATCATCAAATCAAATGTCGATTGTTTAATTGTCTGCAGTAAACTATGGACTACAGTATGTCACTAGACTGTATTCAATTCTCAGGTCTCTAAATAGGTTGCGATTGGATCTCGTGTGATTCGAGAATCAATTCATCCGTGTAACATTATCATATAGTCAAGCTCACCACTCGTTTGGATAAGCATTCAGAATCACATTTCATTGCTAATATAAAAATTTGTGATTCGCAAACCTGATTGATTACTTCTTCCCGAATATGGCATTATACATGTTCGACTCGAAATATTAGGAAAGCCTGTGCAGTATATGCCATATCAGACTTTGAATACAATTAATTATTAGTTACGGACTACCGAGACGTTTACATCAGCAAGTGCTCGAACGTAAGTTGAAGTTTGAACCCCCCATCGCCTGTAGACCAACAAAGTGGTAAACATTTCTATATTTGTCTTACTTCAATCAATCCTGAATCTCGCATCAGGATCATGCGGTCCTGTTTTGTGAAAGATAGCCCCAGGGCTTAACTTAGCAGAATCCCGAGAATTTTATTAGGAAGTTAGTTAGTATTTGGTTGTGGAGATCACCGAGATCTTGTGTTCCCCACTGAAGGTTTTTCGACAGAAACGTACTCTGATCTTGCCTATTGTGATAACTGAGATGAAGAATATAAACATGTCAGAATTGAATGGGAAAAACAGAGTTATTTTAGTTAATGGGGTTGATGACGATGATAAGACTAGCTTCTACAAGATACATAGTATGCGTTTACAAAAATATCACTGTCATATATAAAGGAATACACTACTTGAAGCATTATGTCATGTGTAATTCTAGCTTATCTTTTGCGCAGTACAAATTTGGTAATTTAAATCAAAACATGTTCTGTCCATAATGGAAATGTAGATTTTAGCTCTTTCAGGACTAAAACAGGCTTATAACCGTAACGTTTGGCTACGTACTGACTAAATCTCATGCGAAGCTATGAATCATTGTGAGACAA
Source organism: Schistosoma turkestanicum (assembly GCA_944470395.2). Taxonomy (NCBI): domain Eukaryota; kingdom Metazoa; phylum Platyhelminthes; class Trematoda; order Strigeidida; family Schistosomatidae; genus Schistosoma; species Schistosoma turkestanicum. Next base: position 1,541 of record CALYCR020003367.1, read on the forward strand.
AGAAATTTATTAAACTCACCGCTGCACATGATGTAGTCTCAGAGAAAGCATTTGACATTCAAAGCCCATACTTGAAATCTTTCAATCTAAAATAAACGTAGTATACCAAACGTCGTTGAGGTGAGAATTCGCAGGGGATATAAATATTTAGAAACAGAAACCGGTTTGAAATAGAAAGTAAGATCTAGAACAGAGCAGTCGGCAGCCTATTCTTGTTGATATGTAACAGACGTAGGTGGGTTCATGTTCACCTTCGAACTCATCAAAAGTAGTTAGCTATCATATAATATATATAATTTCACTAGGTTTATTGCAACGGCCGGCACTGAATGAGTGACTAATCAAAGTAAAATTATTTCTTAAGAGTAAAAATGAAAAGCTGCATGGAATAGTTCTTCGTCCCATTCATCGAGTAAATCGTACTGGTTTGAAGTCACATATGAATGGAACTTACCTACATACTTACATCTGGTAATTTCAGAAAAGAAATAGCCTTCGACAAGCTTTTTTCCAATCACATTGTGCTAAGCCTTCTTTTCTATTCCGGTAAAATGTTTGTCTACAATGCTATGCATAATGCGTGTTTGGCCTTCCTCTCTTACCATATTCATTAGGGTTCCAGAAGGAGGCTTATTGTAATGCGTTTGGTTGATTTCCTCATAACTAACACTTATTGCTGATTTATTCTTTATGCTCTTAAGTTCATCTATTGTCGATAATCCACAATTCATTGTTATTCGTGAAATATTTCAGGAAATTTAAAAAATGCTCTTCCCTTTTTCATGGAAAATATTATACACATCTACCGAAACTGAACTGCGTTTACAGTTGTGGCTGGTTTTTTCTTTCAATGATTGAAATGTTTAGGCTCAACATCTTTCTAACAGACAATCAGTCTTTGAACAAGAGAAAAATGACAAATATTTTTCTTCATCTTGATGAGTTTGAGCAGCGATTCAATCTCTTAATGCGTAGTCGTACTCATTGCTGCAATGGTGATGTGACAGTAGTAACTTGCTTGTCTTGGACAACCAGCATCTTCAGCGATGCTGCTTGGTCAGAAATAAAGTCGTGCTTAGAAAATCGGAATTCTAAAAATGGTACATCACACATTACATCATGCATTTCTGTCTTTTGAAAGAGAAGCTACAACACAAAATGTTACATAAAAAAGTGCGTCACTGAGATTCTGCAGTCGTTCTTTGGGATCTGCGATCACTCTTCTAGGTCGTTAAGACCAACGTCAATATACTTCGCTTTTCAAGTTTCTCAAGTAACACCATTCCACGCTGTGTGCAGGCAAACGTAATCGAATTGGTCACATGAAAATCATTCTTACACAACTTAATAAGTCTTTTATCCCTCGGTCTTTTTGCTCCTGTGAAACAAAGGGTATGAGCTCACGAACATTATTCGTGATCTCTTGAAACCTCGCACTAAACTACATATAGAAACTTTTAATTTTCGGAACCTAGAAACCTGGGAGTTCAATGTATGTTGCGTCTCCGAAACGCGAATACAGGTTCCGAGTAAAATCATCACTTTGTTCTCACATAGTGCAGAAAGAGATACAATAGGATATAATCATCGTGTTTCTGGAAGCTTTGATGTCGCTTCTCGTGTCATCGCCGGCGCAGGTATGTTAGCAACACCTAGGGCCTAACTGGCTGTCTTAGAGTGGATCCCAGAAGAAAATCGCTTGTGCACTGTTCCACTGAACAGTAAAGGAAGGCCTCGGAAGGTTTAGGACACTTTTTGTTACCTCTTTTTCGTATATGCCCACGCTCCCACTGACTGCAATTCAGGCGACCTGAAAGATTTGTTGTACAGAAACCTCTCCAAACATCAACAAAATGTAAAGTGCTCTAATATAGTTAAAATGGCTGTTGATTTCATGTCTCAAGTAGGTAAACCTGGCGGAAATACTAGACACTTGATTAGATCTTCTGGGTTCGTGAGTAATAGAGCAGCTACTATCAGGTAACTGCCTATTTCAGCAGACACTAACTTTAAGTATAAAGCAAAACATCTTCTGACCTGAGGACCCCCAAAGACCCAACACCGTTTAACACCGTCGATGAGAACGCTCTGATGAAGACTTCTTCATATTCTGGAGCACTTGCTTAGAAGCAGAACATGCCCTCGTACGAGCGTCAATTTGTTTGCGCCTTACTTAACCAATAAATATATCTGAGGGAAAACTTTTGTTGCTCCACTTATTGAAGTTCAATCTAAGAATATGTTTCAGGAACAATTAAAAAAACAAATAGGCAGCCATGTAGTAAGTGATGTTTACCTTCAGGCAGCTTGAAATGATATCAGAAATGCTATGTAAACTGCAATGTTATCTTCCAGTTGGTGTATTTCATTAGCATTTACCGAATCGATGAGTTATAAAACATCATCCCGCCTGGCTCTAAGTACGATGAAAGGCGGAGTAAGCTGAGTTGCATGCTGAAAAAATGTTCAAGAAAACTCGTGGGTATTGAAAGTAGTGAAGATCTAAAAGGCTATGGCGATAAGCAACAGAAGTCAATTATTATTGCTCATCAAGGAAACCGGTATGTGCATTAAACTATCACAAAAAGATAGTCCGATATTTTATTCACGATACAGGAGATCAGAACGATGTTCAGAAGACACTAGGATTCATTTCAATTGCTCTCACTTTCGTTTCCCATGATCTCCAGTCATCGTGAAAAGGAAATCGACGTTAGTCCCTCAATTCTTTATAATGTTGAATAAAGTATAGTATATAGAAAAATTGGAAAATCAATTGATTTATTTACGTATTTCGCCTCGCAATGAATATCACTTGATTGCCGAAAGTAACCTGTAGTATGTAACATCAAATAGGTAATCTAATGAAAGTGAATATGTTAGGTTGTACAATAGTTACGCTTGAGGCTATAACGAGGTCACCTCAGTTGATAAACGCAAACGACACAATGACCACGCGTCCATGTAGGCTACTTTGATTCGAGAACAGCACAAAAGAAGTCCTTATAAGCGTCGAAAGAATATTCTACAAACAACCAGCAAGAACAAAACAATCAACCACACAACTCTTGTCTATTTATACATAATGGAAACATCTTTGGGACAGTGACCAAAACAGCACACTAAAATAAACAGCAGCCATTCAAAGCCGAGGCTTTTCCCGGGGGAAAGTGAAATCTGAATATAAACTGATTAGATGATGCTCTCAAACGTGAAATCAAATTTAGGCATTTTTCGAGCGAGATCTTGGGTTCTTACGTCCCCACTCTCAAGTGTATCCTTCGATTTGTTGGCAGCCATATTGTCTTGGTCCTCCTATGACTGTATAGCTTTCATTGACTGGAACTGAGCATTTTGATTATCAATTGCAGAACTCTCCTACAAGAGGAAAACGATATGTGTTATAATGTGACCAAAGATCATCTTTTGAACGAATCTGATCTATCCAGAAAGGATGGAATAACAACGAATATTGCTGTTAATTTGACTCATTGAAAAGTTGTGATTGAAATAGTTTTAGTGATTATATTTTTTAAGTAATGGTGTAATATTATATTTATGATGAATACTTAAACCATCATTAACTCGATCAATCAACCAAATCAGCTACCTGCTTCAAGTGGGCGGAAGCAGGTACCTTAATTATGTAGATAATTATTTTTCAGCTCAAACCTCAGTTTCTTCACTACAGTTTCAATTAAAAACCACTTGATGGAAGTTGCATGTCTTACTTTTCGAGAATTTCAACTGTTGTTTCTGGGGCTTCACTCATTATTACAAACATTCGTCAGATGATGTCAATTTGAACGTGAGGTGCGCCTAGTGGAGCCAAACTGAATGATGGATCACCTTTTCTAAATCAATTGCCTTATGATGTCCGTATATTTCATGGTTCGGACTCCATTGAGACTGATTAACGTGGTGATTCTAAACGTAACTCGAAGATGGAAGCCATAAAAAGCTATATTTAGATTAGAAGCTTTTCGAATCAGGAAAAAGTGACTATTGTCGGTGTAGAACTACCATATTTTGAGTTGAATTATTTTTCTAGGTAACGCAATGTAGTTTTCGAGACTTTCGTGGCTCCAAGAGTCAGTGATGACAGCACACGTTCGCCCAAACTCATACACTATTATAAAGGTCAGGCAGAGAAAGCGACTGCAGTTTTTGACTTGACAGAATTTTCTCCTGGTTGTAAGAGGTCCAGAGAAAATTCGAAGTCATTTGTCCAGACAGTCGCTTGGGAAACTTCGAAAGATTTTTTCAGTCGTATTTCGATGCTCATGCTGTTATCGAATGCATATGATTTTTGGCGTTCACATGTATGAGAAGAAACATCAAACTCTTCTGCGTCATGAATTATTAGCCATAAGCATGATTGATAAACCTAGTACGTTGAATGGTTGAAAGTTCATCAAATCACAGAACATTCAAGTGTGTTTAGGAATGATTCTAGTATGGTTAGGATCGGAAAATATGTAAATTGTGTGGCAAGCTCATTCAGATAGCGTATCTGATATGAAATCGGTAGGTTCAGAATTTATGAGGTCACTCTGGATGAAGTGGAACCAAGCGCCAATGGTTATCGAAACTTTAGCTGGTAATAGAACGACTAAAGCCACGAATGCTTCTTTTGTAGTATACCTTCAGATATGTCTGAACATATTGTGACTGAAGGAACTGCACTGTTGTATGGATTGAGTGATAAGTGTTTAGGTGGATTAAAAACGCATCTCGACTCAGTTTAAATCCAAAACATAATATTTGAATAAATCACGATTTTTATATTCATCACAATTATAAATGAACCTCACCACGTAAACAAATAATACAACACGCTTATTCAGTAAATCAGATGCACAGCAGATAAATGCTTTGTTGAACCTACTGGATAGATCATATTCGTTCTGCAAATAATATTTGTTTGCTATAAACACAGATTGTTTCGTATTCACCATCAAGATACCTTATCCTAGTCAATGCAAGCGACGTAATCAAAAAAAAGAACAAATCAATAAAGCAGTCGACATGATTAAGTTTCAGCCTAAACAACTTAATTCAGTTCATGGAGAAACATGGAACTTCAGTGAATGCAGAAGAAACAGAAACTTTAATAAAATACAAACATCATCTTTATGAATGCAATCGAACAGAATAACAAAATGTACCACTGAATAAATTAATAAGGAAAAACTACAGATGTTTACATGTAGGGATTTTCACAAACAAATCTCCCAGAAATGGATCTTTCACGTAAAATGATAAGTATCTAAATAAAACTATGTGAACTTCAATTGGCGTACACTAACAATAATAATTCCGCCTGAAAACAATCTCAACTGTGTTAATTTCATAATAATTTGAATGACACGTTTCACGATTAAAATGTTTTATATTATGAAATTTCAAAATTATGTAAAGAGTAAATGACACTGGTTAAAATATTGTTACCCAACAATTTAGTTCTCTGAATAATGTGATAACATTTATTTGTGTGTATTAACCAAGTGATTTAGTTTGTGAAATTTAAAGAATGTTCATAAAGTACGTTCAGTTTCATATTGAAAATGTCAGTCAAACATTTAGGAAAAATTTTCACCACAATAGGTGTCAATATTATTTGATTATAACGTGAACGAAGCACAAATTACAACTATAGGCATTCATTTTATTTCATATTTTATTTTTATCTACTGATACCACGCATGAGTAGTAGGATACATTATCAAATCAGTTTAAACCCTCATTTCGTAATTTCGGTAGACTCAGAAATGAAAAGAGTAATCAGTGTAGGTGTTCACATGCTAAATATTATGAATAATTAAAGACTGAAGGCTTTTGGATAATAATATATTACCACAAACGGACTAAAGGCTGCCGAGTAGAGTTTTTTCAAACTACTGTATTGTGGGTATCCTCTTCAGCTCCGTCAAATTTTGATTCATTTTTCCCATGTCAACAACCAATTCGCAGCAATATTCATTTTATGGTTTTCCTCTTTTCACGCAATAGGAATTTTCTAAGTGATGACTTGCCTATTAACACAGTTTGATTTTTTCCCATTTTGTGTGTCTTATCAGTTTCCAGAACTTCTTCCTATATAAACCGATGGAATCAAGTTTGTTCTCTCTAGCATTTTGTTGTTGATGATGGTTTCTGGCCGAAGAATTTCTTAGAGACAAACGATAATAAATACTCGTACCTTGTGAATTATGACTTCGGCAAATTCTCACGTTTTTCACCTAACAGTACAACTACATTGAATTTTAAATTGAAAACTATTACGCTGTTATTTGTTGATAGTTGTTTTGAGTTGCGGATGTTGTTTCATTGAGAAATGCAGATTATGCTTTGTGAATCAGCCCATGATCACTAGCATCAGATTCACCCTGCTTGTCTATGATGTTTAACAGACATGACTCGGAGTTGACATTCTTTAGAGGTTCTCTGTCACGAGTTGTTTGTTTGTTGCATCTTGTATTCTATTGAAAAATCTTGCTATTGCGTTTGCGTGTGATGACATTCCTTTTTCCTGAAGCTCCTGTTTAACTGTTAGTGTTCTCTTGCATTTGTTGCTTGTGCTAGATAATAGTCAGCACATTCGCAAAGTCCAGATCATCCGCTTAGTTATAAAGCCTGAAAAAAGCATCACAATTTGTGTTAAACTAATTGACTGAGAGTTTATTGCACTAGCTGAAGAAGACAGTTAGTTGAGGTTATTCAGTTACAGAATAAAAAAAATCATTTTTCATAGATATGATGCAATCAAAATTATAAAATATCGAAAATAACGTAATTGATTGGTGATAAAATGACTTTTATTGGAACGCAACAACAGCATTGCTTACGTTATTACCACAGGGTATTCGAACAATGTTTTGAAGACATCTAGAAGATTTTTATTAACTTGTGTGTTTGATTACTATAATTTCAGTGAATTTGAAAAGTATCGAATTTCACTGTTGATCAATGGTCTTGGAAACATGGGGTCTGTTTAACGAAGTTCCTATGTCACAGAAATATTAGGCAAGAACTCGAAGTGTGAAATTTGAAGGACACATGAAAGGAATGTTCAGTCATTGGATAGAGCTAGCTAAGCCTGGACATTAAAGGTTGGATAATGCTGGTCGGCGGCCTATGCTTCACTTGGCGGAACAGGCATACATCAGTAAGTAGATATTTCTGAAATCCTTTCATTCAATTGATTAGAGACGTTTATGAGATATTTTGAAACTGTTTGATCTCAATCTTTGTTACTTTGAAATGTAGTTACGGATGTTCAGCTGCCTCATTATACAATAAAATGATTATTATATTTCCATAAAACTGTTATTACGTCTGCTGTTCCCGAATCTTATCTAAAACAGTATAGAACCTGGAACAACTAAATTCTTTTATATTACCTGATTCAATTGTCGGTTTATGCTCAAACGTTTAAAACAGAAAGGTTAAGTTTTGTCTTGGTAATTCGTTACATTGTTAGCGGATTGTCTACAAAAAGCAAATACTTTAAACATTCTGGAGTACAATGTGCGCAAATCCGCTTGATGTCGAAACTATTTGTTAAAGCACAGTGACTGAACCTCATATTCCGGTAATGATAAAATAATTTGAATTTTTTTAAACCTTAGCCACCACTTCTTGCAGTCTCTCATTTATCAACGCCATGTGCACAGGTGTCGTATCGCACTTTCTTTGCGCACTATTTCTTCTTTCTCAAAGTTCTTAGGTCGCTTCTCTCCACTCGGTTGGCAAAAAATGATGAATTTTGTTTGAGACAAAACGGTCCTGTACTTCGTAAGAGATTTCAGTCGCCCAAGGTACGTACGAGATTATCGACAAACAATCACGTCGCTCAGTACACCGACCTTCAAGCTTTCGCCCCTGACCTACGAATAAGCAGCGTATAGTGTATAAGATTTAACGCCCTGCAGCATGGTAACTAAGCCATTGTTACCTTTTATTTCATACTTTAAGCCCAAGCTTACGCTTCTGGTTCCGTCGGCTTCCCTAAAACGTGACAACAACGAGGCTGATGAAACCATTTTCTCGTCTTACGTCTGCTGCGTTTTATAGTAAGGGCTCAAACGAACGCCATTTTCAGATTCTAGGTACAAACCTCTCTCATGGAGCACGCAAGCTCGCGCAGCATACACGGCATGTTAGTTCATATAACTTTGCTGATAAATGACCTTCACTTCCTAAACGTCAACACTTGCGTAAGGTACGCAAAGACGTCAAACAATCGCCTCAACATCCGGTGACATTTTGTCCCACAGAGAAATAGTTGCATGAATCTGTCATTCATATACATTCCCATTTTGTATTTATTTGTTGCATATTTCATCTAAATATCATTCAGAATCAGTTTTACGTGCAACAACTTTTCGAAATGGTGGATAGCTATAGGAATACAGCTAATATAATAGATTTCGAGGTGCAATATGTCACACCTTGGTCTCTCTTCTTCCGGTCGTATTAGATCTATCGTCTATTTCACCTTCACGATTGCACAGCAAAACACTGACGATGGGCGCTAAAAAAAATCTTTCTATGCTAAGGGTGAGTTTAAAAATCCAAGAAGCTTGCGACTTCAATAAAGTATATTTCGAATCTCCGTCAAGTTACTCTTATTACTTAGAACGTAGGGTCTTTATTTATCATACTATGAGGTAAAGTTAACGACTGAATGAATGTGACTTCGGCATGTTGATCGAATTGAGTCTCAGGCAATACTTTACACCACAATGTGATCGTAAGGAATCCGATAACATAATAAAGACGGAGATAAATATTGTCAAAAGTTTCATATTAATTTCCGTGCTGATCTTAACCTGTATTGAAGCTCTATGAGACTAATTATAGAAGTGGAGATGAGAGCGTTTTAAACGATGGAGGATCTCAATCTTTAAAGGTTTCGGTGCTGTAAAATTTCGAAACTAAACGATCTCAAGACCTCTCAATTTATCAGGTCAATTGTTGTACAGGACTGAAGATATTATGTGCAGACATTCGCGGTCTATATAGTGAAACGACGCAGCGTAGTAAAATAAGCATGGAATCATTTCCGGCGGTTATATAAACACGTCACCTAATTGTTCATTACTTTTACTGATAAAAGCGCGGTCATCACTGTATAAACTGAAGGATTTGAAGCTTACTAAAATGGAAGAAAAAATGTTCCAACCTTCTCACATCGAAAGCGATGGGATGTTACATGGTCGAAAGCGATTAAGCAATCATATCAATATTAGTTGTCGAGTTGTATATTATGCATTCCAGTTCTAGAAGCAGCTGAAGAAAACAATACTGGTATTTCGGACCTGAACACTGAGTCTATCTTAGTATTTTTTACTTGTCACCATCACCAGACATGATGTTGACAATGGTAATCAATAGGTGACAGCGCACTTAGCGAATTTCAAAGAACGCAGTATTTTTTTGTATCTCTCTTTTTAAAAATTTTTGATATGTACTACGGTAATAGTTGGTTATCATTTTTATTATTATTGCAAACTATAAAACATCTGTATCTTGCAACCATGTTGCAGTGATATTGATCATATGCTGTAATCGCTTGTCCTGCTGTAATTAAAAGAAACTAAATACAGTGTGGTTCTTGAAATCTGCTAAACCATGTCTGATTAGACGAATCTGAAATGTTTCCGATCGTTATAAATACTGTTTTTCGAAAAGTCGTTGCATATTTACTTGATGTTAGCACTGTCCTTAAGACAAGTAAACGTTACTTTCGGTCATATGTTCATCATTGGATAAATTAGAGGAATGAATATGTTTGTCAACTGGTTAATGTTAGCTTCCATAAAATGTTTAGTCTAAAACTCGGTTTTTATCGATTGTTATTAGGCAGTTATCTATTGTATCACTGTTGGATATTGTGTCCATAGGGGGTTTTGTTACATAAGCAAATTTGTTTGTGGCTTGAAATAAAGTAGTTAGATGTGAAATTCTTTTACATTGGTTGTTGAGGATTCGTTATACTGTTCATCGACTAGGTTATGGCTCATTTCAGTAGACGTGCAATGAAGAATAAAATTGGAAACACGAGTCTAAAAACAGTTGGAGGGCAATCTTATTATCATCGATTACCTGCCCTGTTATTCAGAAAATGAAAGGTCGAAATGAACAAGTTGTTCCTAATCTTGACGAATTCCAGAAATACCCCGACAATACCTTCTCCGCTTTCAAAAATTTCCTGAGGGTTTGAAAGCATCATGAGAATTGTATTAGGAGTTGTGGAAAAAGCAATATTTGAACATATTTTTAGGTTCACTATCAATGAAGTGATAATCACAAGGGGTGGATGCATGTCATGTTCACGAAATTTAATTGAGATCAGGGTTTTTTGTGACTGAACAGTGTTTGAGCTGCGCAATTTTACTTTGTAGACTGGGAGCAGATGTATATCATGCTTTTAGTAGTGTGCGACGATTCACATCATATAATAAATTCTCTCGAGAAAGTTTTGCTGAGAACGTTGAAAACACTGAAACGCCTAAACATTCGGATTGTAAGCCATTTGGACAGCTCATATATATTTCTACCTCTTTGCTTTTTCTCATAAACCGAGCACACTGGCTGATAAATATAAGATGCAGTTATATTCAATGAATTTCCACTGGTTTGTTTCGTTGCGGAGCAGAAGCAAAACTTACTTTCGGTAAAAGCGTGCTGATATGATTCTGGGATTCTATTGTCATCTCTTCTATGTGGCTTGTGAATACTGAAACCTGTAGGCATTTTCGGAATAGCTCGCATATTGTGGTTATTTTAAACAGTTATTTGTCTCTTTCTTGGAAACACTCCTAACGTCGATGCATTGACAAACACATCTTGAGCTACTATTTCATTTGCTCCTTCTTACTGAGATTTCGTCTCAATAAAGGAATATTACTAATAAACTTCCATCGTTTTTCTACTTCTACTCATATATGTCTCCAACAAGGTTTAAAGTTGCACAAATATTTTTCTAAATGGGGCTTGAATATATCTATGTTGAAGTCTTCATTTTTAGGCAAATTGACATGGAATAAATCAATCCTCAAACGGCAAGTTGTCATGTATTACTACGCACACCATGACAGATAAACATTACTGATAACTGTTCAGTGATGAGAAAGATTTTATGACGTTAACTTGATAACTACTTCTCATCATCACTTCACATGAACATGTAGAAATTAGTGTTCATGATGTATAGGACCAATCAAATAACTATTTATTCAAAGAATTAGGCAAACGAATAACATTCTTTATGTTTCTATTGATGTTCAATCTGATGTCTACATTCTCTCGTTTATTATATGAACTCAACGAAATAATAAGGTCGTTCATGTTTTTATTCACTTCTAAGTAATTTCACGTGTTACTTGACTTAGTCTACTGTATTTAAAACTGAATTTCAGACGGCGTTGTTATTCTTAGCTTTAAAAATGTTATTTGGTCCAAAGTTCAAAAATGCAGTAATCGCTTGTCAATCAATACATGTTGGTTTATGAGGTTATAAACTTCGTCGAATGTATTGAATTGTGTTAGCTGAATTTTGTAGAAAAGGGATGTGAGTTTCTCATTTTCGCAATATAATATAAGTTGGTATTTTATTTTGATGGTTCCTTCCAGTGACATTTATTCGCGACTGTTGCAGTATACTGAGCCGCATCAATTCCTTTTTAAAAGGTAAATTAAAAGAAAGACAGATTGATAGGTAGTCAGATAGATACATCGAGAGATAGGCAGATATGTTTGTAGACGGAAAGATTTATGAGTAGTGGTTGGCCTATGAATCATTATGGTGAACAGAATTCGATTGATAACTGCTGACAGCAGTGAATAATCCAACGACGTGACGTCTAAGATATGTCTGCGAATGCGTAACTATTAAATTGTCGTGAAAGGTGAAGGAAATAAGTGTGGAAATAGCTATTATTATTCCGATGTAATCCACACATTTACTAACCGTGACTTGTTATACCTAAAATTTCAGCAATTTCATTCAAAGATGGAGTCCATGATTATATCCAGTGTAAGTATTACAACCATGATAACATGGACGTTCGGTGGAATATCAGCAGGAAATACCAGTATCACCTGTACCGAAAGTAATTGTTGCATGTAAGTAACTGATCTTGTTTAAAAATTCACCATTCCACTTGACAGATTCAACGTAAAGGAATGGCCACAGTCACAAATGATATCTAGTCTAGTTCTAATGTAAGTTACTGATGTACTCAATGTAATCTTTGATTTCATTTGTTGAACATTTTATTCTAATATTTCAGAGATATCGGTCTAATATTTGCATCCATCATCATACTCAGCAAAGCATTACATACCGCATCTAAAGGAATAACGTCATCATAATTCTGACCGTAGGTTGATCATCATTTCATATAATGCTTATGGTTTTGTCATTATTACCATTGAGTTTTCAGAAATTTCATGAAGATTCGATCTCAGTCAGGATTTACTTTTATATGCGTATGTGTGAATATAAAATGAATAATAGCGATTTAAGGGTCAAGGATAACAGTGTAAGTACTTACTTACTTACTTTCGCCTGTTACCCCCAATGGAGCATAGGCCGTCCACCAGTTTTCTCCAACCAACTCTGTCCTGGGCTTCCCTCTCCAGTTCTGTCCAATGTTTGTTCATTCCTCTCATATCTTTCTCTATTTCTCGGCGTAGTGTGTTCTTTGGCCTTCCTCTTTTCCTTTTGCCTTGAGGGTTCCATGTGAGGGCTTGTCTTGTGATGCAGTAAGGTGCTTTTCGTAGTGTGTGTCCTATCCACTTCCACCGCTTCTTCCTGATTTCCTCCTCCACTGCAATCTGGTTTGTTCTCTCCCACAGTTCGTTGTTGCTGATGGTGTCTGGCCAACGAATACGAAGTATTTTACGTAGACAGCTGTTAATAAACACTTGTATCCTCTGGATGATGGCTTTAGTAGTTCTCCGTATTTCCGCTCCATAGAGTAGAAATGTCTTGACATTTGTATTGAAAATCCTGATTTTGGTGTTGATTGATATCTGTTTGGAGTTCCAGATATTTTTCAATTGTAGAAATGCAGCCCTTGCTTTGCCAATCCGTGCCCTCACATCTGCATCGGATCCACCTTGATTGTCTATGATGCTGCCCAGATATGTAAAGGTGTTAATGTCCTCCAAGGCATCTCCATCAAGAGTGATTTGATTGGTGCATGTTGTGTTGCATCGGAGAATTTTGCTCTTTCTTTTATGTATGTTGAGACCTACTGCTGCAGAGGCTGCTGCTACACTGGTCGTCTTCTCTTGCATTTGTTGTTGAGTGTGCGATAGAAGAGCCAAGTCATCTGCGAAGTCCAGATCGTCCAGCTGCGTCCTAACTGTCCAGTTGATACCGTGCTTCCCTCCAGATGCTGACGTTTTCATAATCCAGTCGATGACCAGGAGAAAGAGAAAGGGTGAGAGTAAGCAACCTTGCCTGACACCGGTCTTCACCTCGAAAGAGTCGGTTAGCTGTCCTCCGTGTACGATTTTGCAGTTGAATCCATCATAAGAATTCCGTATGATGTTAACTATTTTTTCAGGCACCCCGTAGTGTCGAAGAAGAGTCCACAGTGTTTTCCTATCGACGCTATCGAATGCCTTCTCGAAGTCGATGAAGTTGATGTAGAGTGGTGAGTTCCATTCAATTGATTGTTCCACAATGATCGGTAATGTAGCAATTTGGTCAGTACACGATCGATCATTCCGAAATCCGGCCTGTTGATCTCGAAGTTGGGCGTCTACGAAGTCCTTCATTCTGTTTAACAATACCCTGTTGAAGACTTTGCCTGGTATTGAAAGAAGAGTGATGCCTCTGTAGTTCTCGCACTTGCTGAGATCGCCTTTCTTTGGTATTTTGATGAGGTATCCTTCTTTCCAATCTGATGGTACTTGTTCCTCATCCCAAATCTTCTTGAAGAGGATGTGAAATATTTTCGCGGTTGCTTCTACATCTGCTTTCATTGCCTCTGCTGGAATGTTGTCTGGTCCTGCTGCTTTGCCGTTCTTGATTTTTCTGATGGCCATACTGATCTCCTCAATCGTAGGTGCGCCAATATTAATTGGGAGATCCGTGGATGCTGCTTCGATGTTGGGTGTGTTCAGTGGAGCTGGTCGATTCAGTAGTTCCTTAAAGTGCTCTACCCACCTATTTCGCTGTTGTTCAGTGTTGCTGATTACTTTGCCTTCCTTGCTTTTCACTGGTCGTTCTGGTTTACGATAGTTCCCGGCGAGCTTCTTTGTTGTTTCGTACAATTGTCTCAAGTTTCCGTCTCTTGCAGCCTTTTCCGCCGACGTTGCTAGATCTTCCACGTATTTTCGTTTGTCAGCTCTGATGCTCTTCTTCACTTCCCTGTTTGCTTCTGTGTATGCAGCTTGTGCGGTAACTTTCTCCGCTCTTGTTCGGCTGACATTGATTGCTGCCTTCTTGTTCTTCCTTTCTTCAATTTTTGCGAGAGTATCAACAGAGATCCATTCCTTGTGATGCTGCTTCTTGCGACCAAGGACCTCCTGACATGTTGAAGTGATTGCCTCTTTAATCCCTTTCCAATTGTTCTCCAATGTTGTGTCCTCTCTATTGAGTAGATCTTGAAAGGCCTGGAACCTATTGGTGAGGGCTATCTTGAATTTGTTGAGTTTTACAGTATCCCGAAGAAAGGCCGTATTAAACTTGTGCGATGTTGTCTGTCCCGTTGTCCAGTGCTTCTTTAGTTTCAGTTTCATTTTGGCGATTAGCAAATGGTGATCTGAGGCTACATCAGCTCCTCTCCTAGTTCTCACATCCTCCATAGTCCTTCTGAACGTTTTGTTGATACAGATATGATCAATCTGGTTTTGAGTCGTGTGATCCGGTGAAATCCATGTAGCTTTGTGTATGCCTTTATGCGGGAATATTGTGCCACCGATTACCAGTTTGTTGAAGGCACCTAGGTTTGCAAATCTCTCACCGTTTTCGTTTCTTTCTCCCAGTCCATGTCGTCCCATGATGTCTTCATATCCAGTGTTGTCCATGCCAACCTTGCCATTCAGGTCTCCCATAAGAATCGTCAAATCCTTTGGTGAACATTTCTCGACGATTAACTGCAGCCTTTCGTAGAATCGATCTTTGTCGTCGTCATTGTAGTCGTTGGTAGGTGCTAACATTGGATGACGTTCATTGTAATGTCCTGTTTTTTTGTTTTGAAGGATGCTTTGATGATCCTGGGTCCATGAGATTCCCATCCTATCAGTGCCTTTTGTGCATGTTTGGACAGCATCAATGCAACTCCTTGTGAATGTGAAGCATTTTCCTCTTCATGACCAGAGTATAACAGCAGTTCCCCTGAAGCTAGTCTCAGTTGTCCTACTTGTGTCCAATGTGTTTCACTGATTCCAAGCACCTCGAGGTTGTATCTTTTCATTTCTGCCGCAACTTGAAATAGTCTTACAGTCTCCCACAATGTACGAACGTTCCATGTACCTAAAAAAATGGTTGCTCTGGTTGTCAGAAGAGGCATCAGCCCCGTGACTTCCGAGGGAACTCGGCTTTCATCACGAGACGTCATAATTCTTCTTCCAACTCCCATGGCAGAGTTAAAATGGTTTCAAATATTTTTTCTGGTTAGCGTTTTTTTGGCAAGTTAGTTTTTGACGGAATGGGGTCGCCAACTCCATGTCCAACCCTCCTCCTTTATCCGGGCTTGGGACCGGCAGTAGCCCCTAAGGTTCTACTGGCGGAGTTACCAGTGTAAGTGATAATGGACAAATAAAGTTGACTGGTGAATAGAAGAATTTGTGCGTATGAATAGATTGAAATATTTGTTAGAATTATTGTTGGCTTGTTAGATTTGAAACACGAAAAACGTTTTTCATTTGTATTTCTTTCTGCTCGCTTGTGTAGTCTTAAAACGTAAGATTCCGCAATGTGTATTTTATCATTTGATGCTCCAGGTAGAACTCCTTTTCAGCTGATATGATTGAGTTGTACTTTTGCGTTTTTTAAATTTTCCAGTACATGAATTCGATGATGTAATATATACATTTACGATGATCATGCAGATTCGCTGACAAACTATCTTTCAATTTCCTTACGGTGAAACGAAATAAGCAATAGCTTACATACATTTCATTGCATGACCAAATAACTACAAGGGATTTAAAATTAGATCAGTCGTTGACGAATTATTAATAAGTAATATTTGTTCGTTGCAAACGGATTCAGCAAATCACATGGTAGCAACTAATACATTTCTTGTTTACTTTTCAGTTGATTTTGATGGTTCTCGGTGTTGGATTTTTGACTACATGCGGTCAGTGGTTTGAAGAGGTCATTGCGGCAGTTGTGCCACTGGTAGTATTGATCTTGGCTTTTATATTGGGCGAAGTAATGAAAGGTTCAGCAAGAAAATGGAGGATACTGTTATTTTCTATGTGCTGTGTACTAGTTACAGTTGGTATAGTCTGCAGCATTTTAAGTATAATTTGCAAGGATTCATGTAATGTAAGTTTTCTTGAAGTATCAACACCAACATAACGGAAGTGGTTACTGATCTGATGTTTTATGATAATCATGTATTTCGCCTAATTTCTAACCGTCATACAATATTCACAAAAATTGAAATAGATATGTGATTCACCAATCTCTTACATTCAAACGTTTGAACTAACCAACGTTTAGTATTTTGAGCGCACAACTGCATTTGAAGATTTGTGATATCCGAACTTGTAGCATTGACTTCTATGTATAGAATGTGGTTTATGATTCAACTTTCTAGAATAAATATGAATGTCAGCTAACCACTATCAAATTAACATAACAATTAAAATCAATACATCTTTTATTTATCTGTTGTGTGTTATTAATCATAATAAATTTATGTTTATGCATATTTGAATGTGCGGAAGCTTTATTCGAACATTTTATTAAGTTTATCTGCACAAAACAATATTTGTAGATTCATGATGTGTAACCGTCGAAATAAAACAGACTATTTGTTTTACTGAACAAATACAGACGATGATGTTCAAAAAGGAGTAGTGCTTTTATCGATCGACGACTCATTCAAGCACACACAGAGCACTCTCCATATTTGTGAATAATAACAGTTTTTTGAATGCAGACGAAATATTCGCACAATGATTTATAATGAAAATGTTTCTTACTCTGATATTTAGTTTGCATGCGCAGTTACGTCGGCTATTTGTTGGTGCGTAGCAATGTTTATCGTAAGTTGTTGATGAAAGTAAAAATTTCGCTAACTTTCTGCTGATGATGTTAGATCCCCAAAACTGGCTTGATAAATATATTGATTTTGCATTTATTTTATGGACCGATCAGTTGACCTTGAGACCACATTCCACACTGGAAAAATTCTTCGCTCTTATTTGTCGCTGTGTCTTTCAGTGTGCTACATCTGTCTCGGTGATTCATATCTAGACGCACAATACTTCTCAAGTTTCATCCACATCGACTATTCCTCAGTCGTTCAATAGTATGACGGATGATTTTTTCAGAGTTTCTTTATGATTCTGATGTCAATTTTATATATGACACGTGGTACAGTTGTTATAAAGACCTCTTCAAACTTGATATTGCTGACGGAGATGCTGGAATGTGCGTCTCCTCCTTTGAAAATTTGTTCCGTCAGAGCTCGACCAGCATTGAAAATCCATCGACCCACAGAACTCACGCGACTGATCAGTCGATGCTACTGATCAGTCTTTCAGCAAGAATTTTGATAGGTACTCTCTTTTCAGTACTCGTTGTCACTGCTTAAAACTGCTCATAAATGAGTTCCATGACTTCATAACACATGCTGATATTGTCAACCGTGAGTGCGAAATATTTGAACTGAAATCTTTACGGACAACTGATTCTAATCACTCAAATTCACACGCAGTCTTCAATCACCCGAATTCTCCGACATCAGAATGCGGTTTTTTAACCGCACTGAACAAGACCAAACTAAACACGCGATGTAATTACTGATGAATAATCACGCATCAGCAACTTGCGGCATGACAACACTTTAGCGCAATCTGAGGGTCGTGGTCGTTTCGAAGTTCACGTAGTTCATTAATAGTTATCTAAGCAAAATAAAAGTGCCCACGCTACACCCAGTTTATCCCACTCCTCCTCAATTCAAAAGTCGAAAACGAGACACTGCGGCACATGGCACTATTTTGAAGCACAGTTGTGAAGGTTTGTGTTTTCACACATCTGATGAATCCCATACCCTTACGAAACGGCCATTTAGTGCTTCCATGTTTCTAATGGTTATCTAGCAATGATTGACTGATCATTTCATGACACTTTGTAGGAAACTGTCCATTTAGGCAACACCAATGCAAGAAGTGTAAGGTATTCGGTCATATAGATGGTTTATGACGAACCGATCGAGAAGCGTCGGGAAGTCTGTCCGTAGGTCCGATACCAGTTCACTGAGCCTTATATGTCCCTGTCAAAGCTCATCATCAGGTGAGAGTAGCGTCATCACCCTGAATATCTGTGCAGATTTCCAAAAGATACCGCATCTGAAGTCCTCTCACACAAAAAATAAACCAAACTGGGAAGCCAATTACTGCAGCACACAACACAGAGGCTTCGTACAGCATGTGGTAATAACCGTAGTCGGTTAGGACATTCTGAATGTAAAGGTATCTTCCGAGACTCATTATTTACTGCGGTCTGTTATATAACGCCAGTTGATCTAAATCTACTTGGTTTAGAATGGTTCGACCAGCTAAAATTGGTTGATCTCCCGTTAAATACTATATGCCACCTGGTATCACAACCACATGACCCTGAATCATATACGAGGAAGCTGATGACGGACAGTTTTCAACCTGGATTAGGTCAGTTTACCGCCATGAAAGCAATACTTTGGTTGAAACCTGGGGCTAAGTCTGCTTTCCGTCCAAACAGACCTGTATCTTATGCAACATTAGCAACAGTAGACGAATTGAATCACCTCCAACAACAAGAAGTCTTCACTCTTGTTTCCTACTCTACTTCAGCAGCACCTATAGACGTTATCAAGAATACCAACGGCACGATACATATAAATGCTGACTTTACAGGTATAAACGCAGCTCTGGAACAGCATCACTATCTTATGCCACTCTTAGCAAATATTTTCACTTTGCTGAATGGGAGTTAGCTTTTCGCAAAGCTCTATCTAGCTGATGCATTTTCGCAAGTGGAAGTCGATGAAGCGCCAAAAGAGTTGCTTTTTATCAATACTCATCGTTTGCATTTCGGAGTTAAGTCTGCCTCATCTGTCTTACAGCAACTAGTGAATACTATGCAGTCAGATATCTCAGGAGTTGTAGGTTATCTTGATGATATTTTAATTTTTCTCGACATCGGTAATGCAACGCATCAGTTAAAACGGCTTCCAGTTACGCCAAGCAAAATGACAGATTTTGTTGCAGTCGGGAAAGTTTTTAGGATTTATCTTTGATGCCGACGGACGCAGACAGGATAATGAGAACATCGGAACTATGGAGCTTATACCCACTCTCACGAAAGTCTCAGAATAATAATCTTTTCTCATGTCAATCAGTTATTATTCAGCGATTGTTCATTTGAAGCATGATATTCGTGCTCCATTGAATTGTCTTGTGCTGAAGCTGTTACGTCCAAATTTTCGCTCATTCCTGTTTGTGAAGTACTGTGTGTCGATCTATTTGCAATTCACGAACCCAAATTTATAACAAAACGAAACTCCAAATTTGGAAACAAAGTTTATTGTTCATTCACAAATAATCGACCAAAATGTCGTTCGTTAATTACAGTTAGACGGTCAATGTCGTTCTAATGACAATAATTATAAAAATTACAATTACCTTCAATTTTTTAGGTTCCTGGAGCAGAAAACTGCTAACGAACAGGTCAAGACAAACAGTAGTCAAAAAATGGCCGAAATTATGATTCAAACAAGGTCATAAATTAAGTAAAACAAATATACCCAAAAACACAGTGGAAATAATGATATTTATATGAAGGTTTTAATCAGCCAAATGTCTTCATTTCTCCATTAACAAAGCGTAGCAAATGAAATTGGACTGGAAAGTGCGACGCGACTTTTGGTAAACACAAGTCCTTAATTAGCTCGGAACTAGTTATTACACACTACGAATAATCCATGCCAATCATCATAGTAGCAGACGCTTCAAATTATGGCCTAGGTTCTGTTATCTCACTTCAGTTCCCTGACGCGTCAGAAAAGCCCTTATGCGTGCGTCCCTTACACTAAATTCAGCAGAAAAGAAGTACAGCTTTTCACATATAACAAGCCCATTGTAGCAGTATTCGGTTCCTTATCTGGCATTGCAGCCGATTCCGAAAATCCTCTTCAGTAAGTTTTCGAAATCCAATATCGACGTAATCTATAATTCGGTCAAGCAGACGCTTTGTCGCGACTCAATAACGATCAAGTGGTGGCTTGAAAAAGCACGGTAATCACATCTTTGTCAGTGGAAGACTACACGGAATGTAAACTGACAACCGCAACTCAAGGATTATTGTTGTCTGCAACAAGCATACGAAATGCTTCTAGAAACAACCTCGTCATCAAGATGACGATGAAATATGTCACCAACGGTCGTCCGTCGATGAAGTTTAAAGGTGACATGAAGCAACTGTATCAGCGGCGGGATTCACTGTGTATTAGTCAGTCAGTCAGTTGCAACGTAGAACTTCATACATAAGTACATCAGTTCATGTCGCCATACCACATCAGTACAGAGATGTAATCGACAATTCAAATCCAATAGTAGAAGAGTTAGTAAGGGTATTAGAAGTAATCGGAGAGGTTAGAATTAGAAGATATTATTCACGAAGTATGATTCAGTGAGAAAAGTTTAGAAAGTCAAAACTACAGGGGTTCGAAGAATAAAGAAGATTAGGATTTGAGAGAACATAAAGAATAAATGCACCGGCGCCATTACGAAAGATTTTGAGCCATGTCATTCAAGGTCTCTACCCATCGATTATAATCATCTTGCGGACCTCAACCAAGTAGTCGACAATTACCGACATGGCGAAGTCCACTCGTCAATGACTTCATTGATTTCTGCCATGTTTTGGTTTGACCGCCCCTAACTTTCTTCCAACCTATTTCTACACTACAAAACAAAGCTCGAAGAGGCAGTCGGTGGTTGGGCATACGCAACACATGTACCAACCACCTCAACTGATGACGTTTCACTACTGCGTCTATTGATCTGCCATTCCTACCTAGCACCCGATTCCTAATGACAGCGTTGCTCACTCGTGTGTCCCACGATATATGAGCAATGCTTCGAAGACACCTATGATCGAAAACTAATCAACGATCATTGCCTATGTTTCACAGCCAATAAGAAAGGCGGAGCAAACTACTGCGCAGTACACTCGTCCTTTATTCAGCAAACGTATATCTCGCCCACGCCATAAGTGACGCAGCTTGGCAAAAGCCAGTCGAGCTTTCTGTATCCGAGCTGAGATTTCGTCTGTCACCAGGACATCAACACTGATGAGACTCTCAAGATAAGTGAAGCGGTCTGCACGTTCGAATACTTCACTCCCTATCACTGGTTCAGGTGCTGATGAAACCCATTTTTGAAGCATAATTTTGCATTTCGAGGGGGAAAACTGCATCATCAACATGCTCGCATTGTTGCTTATGGTAGTCAGAAGACTCTGCATTTTGTCAGCGTCTTCACGATCGTTACGTAGGCTTTTTATAAGTCTGCGCCTAAACTGACTTCGTTCTCCATCATGTTGAAAGCCAGGTGGGATAAGTTTTCTGTCATCCATCAGATCGGTTGATGCTACTGAGATCCACGGCTTCATTCTAGCCTTATGGTCAGCCTTACTAGCAGATATCACTGCTGTTGCCACAGCCTTTTTGATATCATTCCAACCTGCTCCCGGATATGAATCGCTTAAATGGTCGCCTAACTGTCTTTCAAGTTGTACCTGAAATATATTTTTCGCCCTATAATCATTGAGTTAAACCATAAGAGGCTTTCTTACGGTGGCTTTCCTACTCCCAGTAAGCTTCAAACAAATACGAGCTTGCACTGGGGCATGATCTGAATCCAAATATGTGCCTCAGAACAAGCGACAGTCTTCTATAGAACCCCTGAATCGGTGGCTGATGGCGATGTGATCTAGTTGAGTTCAACGTTGAAACGACTTTGGAGGTCGCCAGGTCAACAGATGCTTTTCCTTTTGCCTAAAGTTAGTGTTTGTTAGGAATAGGAGGTTGTCTGAGCATACCTGCAACAGACGGTCACCATTGTCTGTTCTTTGGGCCGCGATAACATAACATCTACCTAGGTGTCTTTCATATTCACTTAGTCTACCCACTGGAAGAATAAAGTCACCAGCCATTACTACTACATCAGAGCGCCTAGCTTTTTGGAGGAGGTCCGAAAGCTTTCTCTAAAACTCATCTTCCAGCAAGTCCTCTGGAAGCAGCATAGGGGCTACCGGTTACACGAAGATTAAATGAAGCTGCTTCATTATTTTGACATGGTGTGGTCAAGTGTATGACGTTACTCGGATACTGTGTGCGCGTTTCCGAGACGCAGCATACATCGATAGCACGAGATTCTAAAATCCTAGTTAATGATGCCTGTTGCCCTATTTGACACAATGTTCGTACATTAAATGCTCCGACATGTAGTGTAGAGCTGAGTTTAAGGAGACCAGTAATGACGTCTCGTGAACTCGCATCGTTTGCATTAGCTGTAATTTGTGGTAAAGTGATGTGAGAATAGTTAGGCGTGGAGATTATAGAGGTATTAGACGGTCTTGTGTTCTGTTACGGGTACGAGCGCGGTTGTCAGTTCCTGGCTGTCCACACCGTGGAAGGTTGTATCTTGAGGAACCTGAAAAGGAAGATAGATTAGTGTTGGTCTTACAGACCTGGGTGCGTGACCGCAGAGCCCAAGGGACAACTGCTTGAGGTCGGTCACGCACGGCTTTCTTATGAAACGTATTTTGAGGATAAGCTCTGTTCCTAAAGGCCCTAATTGGGAGCCTTTACCCAAGAAGACGGAAATCCGTGGAGTAGGAGATGTGTGACATTTTTAGGGTCGACCTTTTCTAACCCTTTCTTCCTTGTGAGAAGGCAGCATCGCTGCAGATGCTGGTTGTCCGAGGGAAACACCTTACTGCTGTCACACCTATCTGCAGTCAGCAGTACGACTTCGTTCTCCGACCTTGGGTAGCTGCTTTTAGTCTCATCGTTCTCCAATCGACCAGCCTGCTATGGTAGGACCTGCAGGAACATATATTCTACCCAGTATAGATCGGTTGGGTCATCACGATAGGCAAGCCCGACCACCTCGTCAAGGCAGCAGCTACGGTCGAGATTCAACATGCATGGTGAACGATTGTTTGATGTTCGGTGAAGATGTACCAGAATCCCTTCGTACAAAAGTGCAGAGACAGTTCCATCTCGGTAACTCAGGGGTTAAATGAATGAAATCAATAGTCAGGAGTATTGTATGCTGGCCTCTCGTGGATGAACGTGTCACAGCGATAGTTCAAAGATGTATGCGATGTCAGGAGGCGTCAAAATTGAATGCGAAAGTTACACTCGTTTGAAGGCAGAAAACCTGCCCATCCACAGTCCAGGATGCACATTGACTTCGCTAGTCCGATGGATGGAACAATGTTTTTACTTGTAGTCGAAGTCTTCTTGAAATGGCGATAAATCAGTCACATTATAACGCCTACGACAATGAAGACAATAGAGCTCCCAAGTAAAATTTTCCCGAGAAAAAGCATACCTGATGTAATCGTGTCCGACAATGGGTCTCAATTTGCCTATACCCAAATCTAAATGTTCTGTCAACGGCTGGCCATTAAACACTCACGATCGCCACGATACAACCCGCAATTGAGTGAGCAAGCTGAAAGGTTTGTGTACACGTTTGAAAGGGTTTTGCTTAGGTCAAAAATGGAGGGAGGACATCAGTTGATGCGTGACAAAATTTCTTGTACGTCTATCGAACAACACTAAATCACTTGTTACGGGAGCAAAAGTCCACGGCACAAAACCTCACGGGAAGAGGACTGTAAACGATCCACAGACTGATGCATCCGACTAATGCGCCAACCATAGTATAGGCGTAGCGGCAAATTCAAGACTATAATGAATTGGGTCGCCTTGCGTCATCATGTGACTACAGAACAAATCTTCGTCCTTGGGTAGAAGCGTGAGTAACCAGAAGAGTCAGGAGATTGATGTACAAAGTACAGGTGGAAGACGAAGGATAGTCTCGACAACGAAATCAGATAAGCTGACGGCTAGCCTTGATCGTCCATCAATAGCAAAGAATCTTCTCCCTTGACATTCGGCCTAATAACTTCAACCAACCATCAGCCATGCCACGAGAAGAAACACAGTCAAAAGCTGACCTCCGTTCCGGAAATTATCTTCTCAAACAGCGGCGAGGTACAGTGAAGATGCACGTCGACTGATCATTTGATTTGGAGATCACATTTCTCACCAGGAAATTCTTTGCTGTAACTGGTCAAGGTGTGTTATTCTAGTATGATACTTTTGTCACTGTCCCAAGGACTTGTCTTTAAGGTATAAATAAACGTAACTTGAGTGCTTCGACTCGTTGTGTGCTATTTCGGTGTTTTTCTACACTATATCAAGACTTCTGTTTGATTCAATTTGATCAAGGGATCACAGTAACCTACCTGAACGCTGGTTTTATTGTTTTGTTCTGATTATTCGTCTAAGGTGAACTCCTCATTGTTCGAGCATACCTAGAGACGAGTATAACAATATGTATATAAACACATAGTGTGACTTGTAATTATAGTAATTCACACTGAATCTTTAACATTCGAACATTTACAAACATTATTCATGATAGAAATTCAAGTAGTTCTTACATCATATGAAGACTGCATAAAAGCGAGATGTTGTTTAGTGAAGATTTTGAGTATTTCTTCGTTTCTTTCATCAACAAACGGTATCTCGTCTCAGATAATCAGAAAAATTCACTGACTGATCTATTTGATGTCAATGTATTAGTCATTGTACATACAGACTGCGCATAAATATATGTTTAATTTCTTTAATAATTATCAAAACCTAACAATACTGTTTTTACAATTACAGCTTATTGCATTGACAACATACTATTTGATGAAAAACATTAAAGATTTCTCCGCCTTTTATATGGCTTTTATATGCGCATTTGAATATCTACTATTTGCGATTATTTCGAAATTACATGTCAATTATTTCTTTCATTGTTGCCGTTATACTAATGCGATTATAGAAAATAATTATTAATTTATTACTTTTCTAATATACTATGATAAACGTGAACGTTTTTTGTATTGTTAGTTGAGAATATTTCATACGTAATCGCAGACTGTAATGTGAGTGATTTGTGAATAATGTTCTTTCGGAACTCATTAGCTAAAAATAATTAACTGCAGTAATTTCAGATTCGAAGCTTTTAGATATTACTGCTGGGCAGTCGCCTAAGATCGAAACATTTTACTACGTTGAATTTCTAGATCATTAGAAGACTACTCTTCAAATAATGGAAATCGCAATGAACAGTCCTCGTTTGTGCATAAACATGTGTACACGAATGTTCTATTTCTATAAGTGTAATTTTTAGTTGGTATATGCAGGTATACTTGAACTGTACATGTTGACTCGGAAAACGTTATTCAAGCAACACTGCATAAAAAAGCCAGACCTATAAAAAATACACTTTTGTACATTGATTCGGTCGAGCACTTGTCAATTACAAATGTAGCAGTAGCTATGAGTGAAAAGCAACGTTAATCCCATGCCAGTAGTCGAACTACAGACAACTTATTAACCATCACTAAACGTCGAAATGACTATCTTTAATTCATGTTGCTCTAAGTTTTAGCAGACTCACTTTTCAAGAAGCCTGGATCAATGATTCACATCACTATTTCCTCTGATCTAGAAACGGCTTCGAAATATATCAGCACTTGTCGGTCAAATGATAAGACGGAATGCTGGTGTCCGTTCAATCTTGAAACGCATAGATTTTAGTGAGTTAAACTTTTGTGATTATCACTGTAGCTCACACGATTACTTGGTTGATTATTTTGTTTAAGTTAATGATTGATCAATTCAATCAACAGCCTTATGTAAAATAACTGCCGATATATAGAATTTTTAAAAGGTTAAAAAATCATTAGTGTCACACTATAACATTTTTTCAGTAAAACATTATTCATGAGCTTCTTATTTATATCTTTGTAAGCTAAGAAAAATCTTGGTGTTTGGTATCCGAAGTGAGGTCATATGTCTAGTAACAGCAGTTGTTTTAAGTGTCGGTTTGTCTAAAACTTATTAAATTTCATTCTTTGACTCGCTCACCATCGACTGAAGTGATGCTGAACACTGTATTTGCTAAATATTCTTAAAATGTCACAAACTATATTACTATGATCTTTGTGGATTGACTTTGTTTCACAATTAATTGATTTAGGATTAATTCGACAACAAATACTGTTGATATAATGCTGCCAAAAGTAGTTCTTTGGAAGGCTAATCACCAGGCACCAAGTAGATAAGACAATGATAGGCACAAATATCAAGCAAATTTATGCAACGATAACAACGACCTTGAGAGAGCCCCTACGCAACCTACTAAAATAATCCAACAACGACCGATAGTCAAGGAACTTTCCAGTGGCTAATATGAGCTGAAGGTCAGCTGTGCTACTTGAAATTTCGAAAATGAAGAGCCTTAATTATTGATTACTGATGATCTAACTTCTTCTGAAAATATATAGAAGGTGCTAACTAAAGCATAATTTATTTTGATTAGGTGCAATGACGACGACGGTAAATGTTCAGGCTGTTAGACTAGATGCATTAATAAATAAATACCATAATACCACCTTCGAAAGTTCTGTAAGCACTTGTCCATCAGCTTTTGTACGCTGCACACAGCTCGTTTCTATTACTTCTACCGTTTATTCTAGTGTTTATGAAACATTAAAATTTTTTCTGGTACAAATCGCCGAACTCTGGAAACACTGAACAATCTGTAATCGGCTACTTAAACGTGTCGGCAAAAAGAAATTGATTTGTGTGGAAAAACATTTTCTAGTGTCATCCTACAGATCTATAATTATCAATAGCAGATGAAATAGCGTCTGTTTCAACCCAGAGACTCTGTTATTATGTGGTTGATGGTCAGGTTCCACCTAACAGATATGCAATTTTAGTGAAGTGCAATGATAGAAGATAGTCATGCGCATTTTCTGAACAGAAATTCTGAATGAAAACATTTTACGTAGTATCAGATAAATAAAAGGGACGATCATAAGCATTGTAAATTTTGAGTGGGAAATAATATGAGAAGCTTCAGGCAGTAATAATTATAGACACTTTTACTAGTCATTAATTGCTATACATATTTTGAATTCAGAAACTCTACGGCCAAATATGTGCAATTGATCGTCGGAAAAACCTCTGACTGTTTTCTCTTTTACGTCTTCTGACCTTCAGTTCTGTTTGAGCGGGCAATGATTGTCTGTAGACACATCTCTGAAAGCAACCTCCGAAAGAATCTTAACTTGATGTCACTCATGTTAGGACGATTGAAATGTAAAGGTACTTCATGAACTACGTTTATTTCCTGAATTATGTTATATAACGCCAGCTAATCTAAGTGTATTTGTTTTCGAATGGTTCGATTAGCCTCAATTAACTGATGCACCCATGTTTCAAAATCACATGATCGTGAAGCTTGTAGGAGAAATCAAATGACGCACTTTTTTTCCCTGCATTAGTTCGAGGTTTCGCCACGAAACCTGTTGCTCTGTTTGCTTACCGTCCAACGAAACCCGTGCCTTAGGCTGATCCATCCAGAAGTAATTGAATAACATTTATTTCTGCTGTTGATTTGGCTTATTGGGCAATTTTTGAAGGAATAACTAATTGATTATATTTGTTTATATAATTATATATATTTATATGTATGATGAAGATTAGAACTGTTGTTTACCTTATTTTTATGATGCAGTGTGAGTGAACTTCATCACATTATGATCCAATTTACAATACTCATGTGACAAGCTGGAGCTACACTTGACAGAATGCTTCTAATAGTCTGTTTGTTTATCTGTGACAGTCACATTTCTTTTATTATTTACACGTCACATATCTTGGTAAAACTACTACCAACCCTGTTAAATGAACTGACTTGTTAATCATTCAAATATTCCATGAGTAATGGTGTGGTAACAGATATCACATCAGTTGAGATAAGAATGGATAACTGTCGAAAAATCTACAGAGTTATAATGTTGATTTCAATGAAACAATCTTCACAGTCCGAAACTGAAAGTTATCACCCGCAAACTATGAAATAGCTTCGTAGTGAAACTTTCAGAAATCTTGTGATAAGTCCAGATTAATATACGTCACACCTATTGAATGTGAGGCTGTTGCTAACAAAATCAATAGCGGTTGTTTATTCAAATTTGTGGATTGATTTTATTCGGATCACATCATTATTGCTTATCTGCATGAAGGTATATAGATCAAGCTTTCACGGACTTTCGAGTTCGACTTTTTATTCAGAAGGTGATTGATATATAAATCTGAATTGTCCCTTATAAGGTGAAACGGCCTCTATGAAGTTGATCTGAAATTGATCGATTCATGATTTTAAGGTAATTGCTGATTCTTCTGTATATATCAATTCTGAAGTTCTGCTGCGCTTTGATAGTGGTTATGTTCATAAATCCACATGACTGAAGTTATTTCGATGAGAAAAATGGGACATTTGCAGGAAATTTTACAACCTCACTGGTGTCTGTTTGGAAATCTGTGAATAATTAACATTTTGTTTCGCGAATACATGTTTCTTAGTTGTTGAAAATATTCTTACTTACTTACTTACTTACTTACGCCTATTATCCCCAATGGAGCATAGGCCGCCCACCAGTTTTCTCCAACCAACTCTGTCCTGGGCTTCCCTCTTCAATTCTGTCCAGTGTTTGTTCATTCCTCTCATATCTTTTTCTATTTCTCGGCGTAATGTATACTTTGGCCTTCCTCTTTTCCTTTTGCCTTGAGGGTTCCATATGAGGGCTTGTCTCGTGACGCAGCTAGGTGCTTTTCGTAGTGTGTGTCCTATCCACTTCCACCGCTTCTTCCTGATTTCCTCCTCCACTGGAACCTGGTTTGTTTCCTCCCACAGTTCGTTGTTGCTGATAGTGTATGGTCAACGAATATGAAGTATTTTGCGTAGAACACTGTTCATAAACACTTGCTTTGATAGTTCTCCAAGTTTCCGCTACATACAGTAATACTGTCTGGACATTTATATTGAAAATCCTGATTCTGGTTTTGATTGAAAGTTGTTTGGAGTTCCAGATATTTTTCAACTGTAGAAATGCAGCCTTTGCTTTGCCGATCCGTGCCCTCACATCTGCATCCGATCCGACTTGGTTGTCGATGATGCTGCCAAGATATTTGAAGGTGGTAACGTCCTCCGAGGCATCTCCATAAAGAGTGACTTGGTTGGTGCCTGTTTTGTTGCATCGGAGAATTTTGCTTTTTCCTTTATGTATTTTGAGACCTTCTGCTGCAGAGGCTGCTGCTACACTGGTCGTCTTATCTTGCGTTTGTTGACGGGTGTGCGAAAGAAGAGCCAGATCATCTGCAAAGTCCAGATCGTACAGCTGCGTCCTAAGTGTCAAGTTGATACCGTGCTTCCCTCCAGATGTTGACGTTTTCCTAATCCAGTCAATCACCAGGAGAAAGAGAAAGGGTGAGAGTGAGCAACCTTGCCTGACACCGGTCTTCAGCACGAAGGTGTCTGTTAGCTGTCCTTCGTGCACGATTTAGCAGTTGAATCTATCATAATAATTCCGTATGATACTAACTATCTTCTCAGGCACACTGTAGTGTCGAAGAGGCCTCCACAGTGTTTTACTATCCACGAACGACCCTTACGAAATCCACCCTGTTGATCTCGAAGTTGGGCGTCTACGAAGTGCTTCATTCTGTTTAACAATACCCTGTTGAAGACTTCGCCTGATATTGAAATACGACTGATGCCTCTATCAGTCTCACGCTTGCTGAGATCGCCTTTCTTTGGTATTTTGATGAGGTATCCTTCTTTCCAATCTGATGGTACTTGTTCCTCGTCCGAAATCGTCTTGAAGAGGACGTGAAACATTTTCGCAGTTGCTTCCTTCGCCGCTGCTGGAATGTTGTCTGGTCCTGCTGCTTTGCCACTCTTGATTTCTCTGATGGCCATACTGATCTCCTCAATCGTATGTGCGTCAATATTAATTGGGAGGTCTTTGGATGCTGCGTCGATGTTGGGTGTGTTCAGTGGAGCTGGTCGATTCAGGAGTTCTTGAAAGTGCTCTACCCACCTATTTCGCTGTTCTTCAGTTTCGCTGATTAATTTTCCTCCCTTACTTTTCACAGGTCGTTATGGTTTACGATAGTTCCCGGCGAGCTTCTTTGTTGTTTCGTACAATTGTCTCAAGTTTCCTTCTCTTGCAGCCTTTCCGCCCTCATTGCTAGATCTTCCACTTATTTTCGTTTGTCAGCTCTGATGCTCTTCTTCACTTCCCTGTTTGCTTCTGTATACTCGGCTTGCGCCTTAACTTTCTCTGCTCTTGTTCGGCTGACATTGATTGCTGCCTTCTTGTTCCTCCTTTCTTCAATTTTTGCAAGAGTACCAACAGAGATCCATTCCTTGTGATGGTGCTTCTTGCGACCAAGGACCTCCTGACATGTTGAAGTGATTGCCTCCTTAATCCCTTTCCAATTGTTCTCCAATGTTGCTTCCTCTCCATTGAGTAGATCCTGAAAGGCCTGGAACCTATTGGTGAGGGCTATCTTGAATTCGTTGAGTTTTACGGTATCCCGAAGAAAGGCCGTATTAAACTTCTGTGATGTTGTCTGCCCCGTTGTCCAGTGCTTCTTTAGCTTCAATCTCATTTTGGCGATCAGCAAGTGGTGATCTGAAGCTATATCAGCTCCTCTCTTGGTTCTCACATCCTCCATGGTCCTTCTGAACTTTTTGTTGATACAGATATGGTCAATTTGGTTTTGAGTAGTGTGATCCGGTGAAATCCATGTGGCTTTGTGAATGCGTTTGTGTGGGAATATTGTGCCACCGATGACCAGTTTGTTGAAAGCACATAGGTTTGCGAATCTCTCACCGTTTTCGTTCCTTTCTCCCAGTCCATGTCGTCCCTTGATGTCTTCATATCCAGTGTTGTCCATGCCATCCTTGGCATTCAGGTCTCCCATAAGAATCGTCAAATCCTGTGGTGAACATTTCTCGACGATTGACTGCAGCCTTTCGTAGAATTGATCTTTAACGTCGTAATTGTAGTCATTGGTAGGTGCATAACATCGGATGACGTTCATTGTAATGTCCTGTTTCTTTGTTTTGAAAGATGCTTTAATGATCCTGGGTCCATGAGATTCCCATCCTATCAGTGCCTTTTGTGCATGTTTGGACAGCATCAGTGCAACTGCTTGTGTATGTGAAGCGTCTTCCTCTTCATGACCAGAGTTTAACAGCAGTTCACCTGAAGCAAGTCTCGGTTGTCCTACCTCTGTCCGATGCGTTTCACTGATGCCAAGCACCTCGAGGTTGTATCTTTTCATTTCTGCCGCAACTTAAAATAGTCTTCCAGTCTCCCACAATGTACGAACGTTCCATGTACATAAAAAAATGGTTGTTCCAGTTGTCATAAGAGGCATCGGCCCTGTGAATTCCGAGGGAACTCGGCTTTCATAACGAGACGTCATAATTCTTCTTCCAACTCCCAGGACAGAGTTAAAATGGTTTGAATTATTTTTTCTGGTAAGCATTTTTTTGGCAAGTTAGATTTCAACGGAATCGGGCCGACAACCCCATGTCCAACCCCCCTCCTTTACACGGGCTTGGGACCGGCAGTAGCCCCGAAGGTTCTACTGTCGGAGTTTGAAAATATTCTACCTAATGATAATTTTATTCAAAAATTTTTTCGGATATTAATGTGTGTATTTTGTCCAAGCTTTTCAAATACTTTTACTTCAACGTGGATGAAACTTTGAGCAACATATAATTCTACTTTAGTACTTTAGCGTTAATGCTGACGGTCAGAGGAAAAGACGTATTTTTGTCTACGTGTAGTCTTAACTGATGCAAAAATTAGTACCTCTTGGGCGTTTTGGACGGCAACTCGAATTTTTACAGTTGACGAGATTGTTTTTGAGTTAAGGAAATGCTAAATAAATGTCGACATTGAATCACATTCTCAAATGTAGGGTCACGGTATCCACTCTCCATCCTATCAATTCATCGACAATGACGATATATATAGAATCAGTAACTTTATACTAAGAAATCGTGGTGCGAAACATGGAATCAGGTTTGTTTAAATTGTGCGTCCACTGTGATCAAGGCAAATTTTAATTGAAGACATTCGTAGTTACGTTTTGTGTTCGATATTTAGATGCGTTTAGTTCGCATATTTACATGTGATAACGATCATCATTATTCATAGCTTCTGCTACTTTCATAAGAAGTATCGTTCTGACCAGCTTAGTTAATAGACCGGCTACTTTTTGTAGCTTTCGATTTTTTAAAGCAGTGTTGCTTGATTTCTGAGAAAAACATGTACAATTCAAGTAAACCTGCCGAAACCAACGAGACTCACGAAGACTCATGCGAGTCAGATATACACATGCAACATTTGTGTTAATATGTGTATGCAAAGATGATGAATGTAAATCGTGATTTAGTTTTATTGAAGAGTAGTTTCGAGATTGTTGAATTTGTCTGATGTTTATCGACAGCCAAGAAGTATTATCAAGAGTCGTAAGGTCTAATAATACTTCACTTTGTATAATATGATTGAATGATCGACAAGAGATGGATTATGTCGAAAAATCCTTGGTTGATAAAACTGTGATTTTTTACTGAACGTATCACTCGGTTTTGGCATTTTAGATTAAATAATAAATACAGTGAAGTAGACAATACATGCTATGCTGTTTGCAAGTGAGTTCTAAAGAAAATCGAACAAATATCATTGACATTATAGTTTGTGATGACGTGTACATTATTTTTCATTAACGATCAAGGAAACGTTTATTTTTTCCAGAGTATTTTATGTAAAGCAATAAAATAAAAATCATCATCCATTACTGCTTCAACTAGATTTAGGACAACAATGAAAGAACTTATTTGTATGTAATTTCGAGATAGTCACAAAAATTTTATATTCGATAGAATATATAAAAGTCATATAAAGTACACAGTAATCTTACACTTCAATGTATTTCAATAAATATTATGTTGTCATCGCAATCACCTGTAATTGTAAAAACAGTCCTGTTTAGTTTTGTACTAAATAAATAAATACCTCATATCTATTTAATATTTATGAGTATCATGACTAACACGATGACATGATTTAAACACTGCAAATGACCAGTCACTGAAATGTTATATCATCTGATCAATCAGAAAATCTTAGACAACTTCCAGTGTGTTGATGTAAGAAACTAAAAAACGTTTCGATTGCACGCACTGATCTCGTGATGCACGTCATACTAATTTTAAAATCATAAATCCAGCATGAATAACTTTTTTTAATGTTTCAATGTTATGGTTACAGTGTTAAGTATAATGTTTTACAATTTACAATATGCAGCGGGAGTGGTTAGCGTTTTTTTGGCAAGTTAGTTTTCGACGGAATGGGGTCGCCAACACCATGTCCGACCCTTCTCCTTTACATATATATAAATTTACACATCAGTTTATACATATATATCAATAAATTTACGTTCAATAAAAACATTCAATAAACATAGCATCGCACCAACAGATGGCCGACAAAACGGCGCATACAATCTAGAAGACTAAAGGTAGAGCTATATATATATATATATATATATATATATATTGATATATTCAATGGTTCGTCAAAAACTTACAGTGAAGATTTTATCGCAAAGTCAAATACTTCAATGTTGTTTCTTATTGGTTGTCCTAATTATTACTTCAAATGTTACTTCCTATTGGTCGTCTAACCTGTCAATGCCACAGAATTCGATTCTGTTTCCTATTCGACCAGAATGTATAAATACGCATTATCTGTATCGTTTATTGACCACGACTAAGACCAGGGCTCGGGCCTGCATCCCTAGTCCGGGATCCTGATTCTCTTCTGGATTTAGACCTCATGCTTTCTGGATGCTTGTACAATTCACCTTCTTCTTCATATCATGTCTTTTTATTTTTAACTAAATATGGCTATTGTATAATCGGATTTGAGTAGCATGTCGTGTCACCGGATCCCTGATCCTCGCTCTTGTTTTCCGACTAGGTGAACTCGTAATAGTTCAAGTATACCAAGTCGAGGTGTTTAGGTGTAGGCGTAACAGTATTGCTTGGATGAGCCTAACTCATTCGTCTGTGCATAAGATGATAGTTGTGTAGAAAGTAATAAAGCTAATTTATCAACCCTCGAAACTTATATTAAAACAAGACAAGTTATGCCGAGTGGCTCTATCCAATCAGCCAAGTAGAATCGGTGAAATGGAATGATAAATTTAAAATCAGTATCAACTACATACATGCAACAATATTTTTCTTTAATATTGCTATATTTGTTTGCTTTTGACATTGCAACGAATGCCCATGTTATCAAGGGTAAAATATTAAGATTCGATAATATCATAAACTCCATAGTGTATTGAGTAGGCGGATATATTAGATACAAATAATCAAGATTAGTTAATATATCGATTAAATAAAAACATAAATGCTTATTTCTTCTTCTTTTTCCATTTACCTTTGAAGATATGCTGACACGTATGCATTCATGAACATGTCTTAGAGGTCAGAATAATAGTTTGACGTCGGTGAGTTATGTAACATTTTCAGCAATCATCAGTCGACGTGTGTTCACAATCATGATTCATATTCTATCTGTCTACTCACAAATCTCTTTATCTACAAATGTATCTGCTTATCTTTCTATCCATTTATCTAAACCTATGTCTTTTTGTCCTACTATCTTTCAATCCATCTATCTGTTCGTTTACCTATCCCAAAAGAATGTTCACTGTATTGTGAAGTAAAAGGCGAAAAAAATTCTAAATGCATTCATCGAAATAAAATCGCAAGTTGTATTTTGTTGCGAAAGTTAGAAAATCACATCACATTTTTCCAGCTTTAGTTAATACAATTCAACACAATCACCGAAATTTATAACCACATACACCATCAGATATGGATTGACAAATAATTACATTATTTCTGAACTTTAAACTAATTAACAATAAAATATGTCTGAGAAAAATAACGCTGTCAGAAATTTGCTTGTAAATACACTAGCTTGTAAATGAAAACTTATTAATAATACTTGCAAATTGAAAAGATGAACTACCTTCTCAATTTGTTTAGTTCATTTAATAAATTAGAAAATGTAGACATCACATAAAATATATTGGTAATATAAATAAATGACTTTTGTTTGTTGACTTGTTACTTTGATCATTTAGTAATTTGAATGATCCTTTTCGTCAGTTCCTATTATACATCATGAACATACTTTTGTACATATCTGTGTGAAGTGATAATGTGAGGTAGTTATGAAGGAAGAAGCGTGAAAATATGTTTACAATCACTAGACACTATTCAAGAGACTAGAACTTTAGACTAAATAACAATAAAATATATCTGAGAAAACTAACCCAGTCGAACATTTGCTTGTAAATACAGTATACGTAATCAATGAACAAGTGTTGATACTTGCAAATTGAAAGTATGAACAACATTCTCAATTTGTTTAGTTCATATAATAAATTAGAAAATGTAGACATCAGATAAAATATATTAGTAATATAAACAAATGTTTTTTTGTTTTGTTGTTACTTTGATCATTAAGTTATTTAAATGATCCTTTTCGTCAGTTCCTATACGTCATGAACCTACTTTTGTTTGCATGAACATACTTTTGGTCATACTTTTTAACTCCTGGTACAAGTTCAACAATGCATACTAGTTAACCTACCGTCAACCGTGAAAGGAGTCAGTGTAGTAATGAGTATTTTTATTCATACGTCATTTATCTGTTGACTTATCATGATTTCGTGTATTCAACATTTCAGTCAAATCCTTTGAAGATGCAGTTTTACTTGTTTTAGAATCTTAATATTGTAACCATGCAGAATCTTAC
>CALYCR020003368.1:0-16265 GCA_944470395.2 Schistosoma turkestanicum
ATACAACGAAGACGATGACAAAATGTAGAGACTTCGGACCGCTGTGAGCAACAATGCAAGCTAGTGCTGATGGTCTTGTTAATGACGAAATCTGTGCACGGATACAGAAAGCTGCATTCACTGTTGTCGCAGGAGGGATATAGTTTTTTCGAACTCTTTATTTCTTCTATTACTGCTAATACTTCTACTACCGCAGTCGCGTCCACTCTGTCCCAGTGCGGTATGGCAACCTGAACTGACGTGCGTACGTAGGAAATTCTACGTTGTAATTGACTGTTAACAGGATCCATGCAATTTGTTTAGCATTCAAAGAAGAATAAGCTCCCACATCAGGCTGATACTGACATACAAAATAGGATTTCAGTGGATACTTATTTCATTATAATTTACTAAACTAACGCATCATATCTAATATCAAATAAGTTTGATGCATATTATCATAGCACAGCTTACTGCCGATGTCCGGATCTCCAATGAAGCTTTCGAATTTGATTGATGATTTCAAATGTGTAAAATCACAAACCACCAAAACTCTGCATGAAAATTAACAATAATTGTGAATAAAAGTTTTTAAGTTCACCATACTGTGTATGGAACGATGTTGAGGTACTAAGTTAATTAAGTTAAGTTTACTGAGTAGATTGAACCATACTATAGATCAAAGTTTATGATAGACCCTTAAGTATAGTGGAATCAGTGCAAAAATAATTCTGAAATAATCTTATAACTATGATTTTTCTTTCCTTACATTATAGACTAAACGCTCTAAAAATTGGTCGTTAGATGACCAATTCTTAAGACAATAACAGCCATTATAGAATGAAACTTCCTTGGCGTAGTAGTTAAACAAGAACTGACACTATACATGTTGATGCAACAATGATAACAATGTATTCATTTTATTAGTTCGTTTATAATTATAGTGGCTTATTTTCTAACAGTAATGGTGCTAACCCTGAGGATTGGAATTTCAAATTTCAGTGTGAACCATTCATACTACGATGAGGTTCATATTCACCTTGTCGACACAGAGGAATCGACAATTAAAATAATTAAATAACCTTGAATTAATTGCTGATGTTCTATCCCAACCAAACTAGTCAATGAAACTACGCACACAACCACAACTCATCTACCCATGTTAATAATCGGATGTGATTAGAAACATAGGTGTATTTTTATGCATACATATGTGTATTGGTAAATATGTACACATTTATACATGTGCGTGAGCAGCTCCATGACTAGGTATTGGAAATGGGTCAACAAATTCAGGATGACGTTCGAATCATCGATAGAATGAAATTCTCCTGAAAATCCACTAATAGAATACCGATATTACCGACTTCAAACTGCATTCAAAGGTTCAACATAGGTATTTGATGAGTGGAATGAAATTG
The DNA here is from genome assembly GCA_944470395.2 of Schistosoma turkestanicum. Lineage (NCBI taxonomy): Eukaryota > Metazoa > Platyhelminthes > Trematoda > Strigeidida > Schistosomatidae > Schistosoma > Schistosoma turkestanicum. The sequence continues at coordinate 1,401 of CALYCR020003368.1, forward strand.
ATTTACTGGGCTTTAATTAACAATACTTTAATAAGCACGGGATAATATGACAAACTCACTTGACAGTTATTAGTCAACATAACACAACTCACTTCAATCAGTGTCACTAAAACTGAAGAATATGTTGACTAATCTCGGCATATTACAACAGTCAATAATTTTCCACTCAACTGTCACAGTGAAATATTTCATTGCTGCGGCGATAAGGATGAAATTTCTGTTATAGTTGAGAAACTCTTCTTAATTATTTATTCAAGCTTAGTTGAACTGTTCTGAAACTTCACATCAAGATATTTTATTTCCAAAATGCCTTTTTTGGAAGAACTTTAAATTTTATTCCTCAACCTTCTTACTAGTTCAGTATCATCTATTTAGCGATGAGCTAACAGATTTTAGGTTACAGTATCAGATATCACTTTTCCGAACATCGATTCCATTAATCACGTGACATACAATAACTAGTGTGAGAAACTAGATTTAGTATACACCAAGTGATTGAAGGCCATTATCAGGAATTATTAAGATTATGTTAAATTGCGCCGTTGTGAATCGCATGTCTCATGTTCTCCCCGCAAATACAACTCTTTTCCCTCTCTCTACAGTCAGATCATTATACTCGACCGATATAACCGACGCTGGACTGCTGTTAAACTGAAAGGTAATAGTCAATACCTAAAAAAATGTTACTAAGCAGAAAGCTTACTAACAAATCCTAAATACCATGAAACAGTATTATTTCGTCTGCCTCTAATAATCCGAATACCGACCGATTTATTGAACATTCCATTATTGCTCTTGTTCAAGAATTTCAATTATTAAATGAAGCATTCAGTAAAGTATAAAAAACCATTATAACGATAGTTTTTAAGATTTAAAAAAAAATTCATATTCTTTTTTAATAATGGAAAGGAAAAATTATCCACTAGAGCTTACTGTCTCATTTGGATGGTAGTATGCAGTGCAGCCATTCGTCCTGTGAGGCATTAACTAAGTAGTAGTTTGATCGTGCATGCCTTTAATAGATTGTTCAAGTATTTTCAGAAACATCATGTGTATGGTGCTGTGATTAAATCCATGAACCTTTGTGATTTCATTTGGTCCAACCACTTCCTACTTTGACAACAAAGTTGAATAAACCTATGATAGTATGATAGCATGTTGTACTACATTGTCGAAGTTGACGAAATTATCTTAACCTATGATTGTTCCCCTTAGACGATAAGTTAACAGAAGTCTGTTTTTTACTTGCACTGATGACTACTAACATTTCTACTACTCCAGCATTCATTTGGTTACTGGGATTTCACGCTGTTATGTAATTCTTTGATCACATGAACCAAGTACTATTATTCACCACTAATGAGTTCCTATGAAAGATAAACAATAACGTGTGTATAACATTTGAACGGTGGTTTATTGTAATGTTAAAAAACACATTTCCCGAATATATGCACGCTTCATCTGCCAATAAATAATAATAATTATTATTAACAAAAGCGGTATCAATAGTACCACCATAAGTGGCAGTGAAATGTGCATCCAAATAATATATATATATATATAAACCTTTCTGTTTTTAGCGGCTGTTTCACCTGACTTTCTCACTCTTCAAACACACGCAGGGAAGAACTAGAGCAAGGCTGTTTCATCATTCTATTGATAATTGTTAGCTGATAAACTACGCATCATAACAGTGTTTTGTCCAGCTTCAATATTCTCGTTCATGTTATATATATATATATATATATATATATATATATATATATTACGTTTAGTGAACATGTGTTCGGGAGTACTGACATAATCTAAGAACCAATCCTTAACTTACTATAGTGTTAGCAATACCTAGTTCGAGCGAAAAACGGCTTGAGTTCACGTGCGTCAATGTTGGGGGATATGACTCGAGATGTTACTGAAATTAGCATCCACGTCGAAAACAAACTTACTTGTTTCATAGCCTATAGCAGTTATGTAAATATATGTGCATGTTTTATATAAATAGATATAATATAAAGGCTATATGATTCTTGATATAATCTAGCGGTAATTGTGGAAATAATTTAAAATTTTCAATCAGTCAGCTGTTGTGGTTACTTCTACACGTAATATATGCAGTCAAGAGAGCGCGACGTCATAGATGTCTGTATAGATATTTGTTAAAATCCATGAGCATTGAGTAACCACAATTACCATGCATTTTTTTGAATTAGAACAATTAATGAAAAGTAGAATAAAATGGAATTTCCCTCTTTCATTGTCTCAGTATATGCATAACACACTGAAGAGAATGATATGTTCCAGAGTTTAAAACTGAAATACTAATTGAACATATAAAGTGAACTGATCAATCAGTGTTATTCAACCTCTACATATAGTTTTCAAGAAGACATCGTTTTTAATCCAGATGTACAGTAACCGCATCGCACCATAAAACAAGAAGAATTACAAAAACACTAACAAATAAAATTGAATGGTAATGGAAATGAAAATAATTATTAGACTGAGAACAAATTAGGAATATTTTTCATTATAAAGTTGTAAAGACTGCTGAGTCCTTTTGAAATCATGATGCATTAAATAAAGGTAAATTTTATTATATGTTAATAAATATTTAAGAATATTATATTTGTGTATCTCATTTCTTTGTAACCTTTTGGTTTGACGTATGAACAGTTGTTGTATATCTTGTCATTCTCAAGTTATGGTTACTAATAAATCACATCTTTTCCTTTTAATAAAGGTGTAGTTATGTCTATATTGCAAATATACCAGTTATGTTGTGTCATCAATATGTTACTACTACTACTACTACTACTACTACTACTACTACTACTACTGCTACTACTACCACTCTAAGATGATCAATTGAATGATGATCACTTAGTATTTTTCTTGACTTGTTATCTAGCCATCGTTGTGTCATTGGTAAATGATGAAAAGCATGGATCAATACTCCAACGCACTGTACAACTGTTCTTCTCTGATAATGACCTATCTTTACGGGCCCCGATATAACGCCGTTATATCATTAGGGAAGAAAGTCCTTTTGCAGAGGGACAAACACAACACCACACTGTGTTTAGAGAAGCCCAAAAAACAAACCCTGTGATCACTTTCGCTAAATTTTCTGGTACGTTCCATCAACTATGCTCATACATAGTAAACTAATTTTTACACCTGGTTCACAAATTTTTGGCATCTCACGCAAAACTGAAATCGGATCTTCATGTTACGACAAATCTGACAGTAATAAGAGTTATATCATGCCTCTTTAATTATCATTTTCAATTCTTGGTCAATTCTTACTCTTGGAATCAGTTCGTGTCTCACATGTTTGCTGAAGCGGTTAGACGGTGATTTTCTTCCTACATACATAGACTTTGAAACCAATGTATGTAAACAGAAAAAATCCATTCATAAACATGTTTCAGAAAAAATCGTCAGGAACTGTTAAGACAGTTCACCTAGTTTATTCAACTTCCCGAATGCACAATTGTCTTCAAATTATTGTTAACCGATGTCTTGGAGTAAATCTCTGAGTCCTAGTTAAAAGCTGCTGTGGGTAAGAAACATATATCAAAACTTCGATCGGAGGATTAGCAAACCAGAGTTCAACATCCGGTGTGGTGTTTAGAAATTCAATATCAAGACAGCTGTTCAATACTTCTAAAATTTTAATTGCTGTCTAACATAAGGTTAGTAGTAATATGCAATTTTAAATTCTAAAATTCTACGATGCTCACATCTATTGATCAGTTCTTATTGCTCGTTGCTACGACTTTAATCAATCTCCTTAAAAACGAAATCATGTTTTAATATTCTTTAGAATTGTATCCAACTGTTTAGATTTATGCTTAAATTCGATTGCTAATAGAAAGAAATAAAATACTCGTTGCATAAATAAGCAGATGTCTAAATTGAAAAGGCAAGCGGATAACGTGATACTGTTTGCAGCCTACAGTACGGGGCTTGAGCCTCGAAACAAACATTAGACTTCAGGTACATCCAGCTAAAAAGCCTCAAATATTACGAAACGTAAAACATATTCCACCGCCAACCACATTCTACCTGTTTTACATGAAAGGTGATACTGTTTACTTTGGCCTAGTTATCCAACTTCCATTTGTGTACGTGAGTTGTCCCGAAAAGCACATGTAATAAAAATTCATCAGTCTAAATAATATTTATACTCTAGAGTGTTAGACGTTTGATAGTCGTCAGTCTGAACTGCAACTTTTTCCGATTGATTCAATTTGTCACGTTATTGGAATGAAAAAAAAATTATATGAATGTAGTACCGAGTTCAGGTTTAATTATTAATTTTTAAGCTACTAATTATATCGCAGATTCATATACATATAGGACTTCAGATGTTAGTCGTTTATTTACATGGACCAATCTTCAAACCAGTAGGACCAGAGACCAAAGGAGGACTAACAAAATTGTAATGTCTGTGATTGTGAGTGAAACAATAAGACACCTGAACGTAATGATAAAAGAGCACGTTTGATGAAAGCATATTCCGTAATTCTAAAAGGACCTAAGAAACTGAAAAACCCGATTTGTTTTTGTTTAGCAGTAAGTCTCAGCCTTATGATCACAAAGTATATCAGTTTCGTGACATGACTTGTTAGTAGTTTCCGACAACAAAACTGTTACGTTTATTTCAAAAAAGCCATTATTATTATTATTATTTTATACGGCAAATTGTGAATGGACTAGAGAGTAATTTGTACTATTAGACATGACATCAGATTTTTTGAATACTTTGCGTCTCCACACGATCACAATTATTCAAATGCAAATTGGTGAAGATACACACATCTCGCAGAGCATACCGTTAAAATTGAAATGTCATAATTCACGGTTCATTCCAGTCACTGTGTGTATGAGCAACACACTTATCCAGAGAGCTCCGTTAAGAGTCGAAATGGCATTTATTCCTGCCTACATGTGGTGAGGTCAAACCAAATGACGATATGTAAGCAGTGGCCTAGGCTTAGTGAATAATACTCGCAGTTACTCGCCTGCGCACAATGAAGATATTTTTCAAAAATTCATGTTACCTTGATGTGTTTGGCTTTGCCCGTTATATCCTGTCATGATACCATAAACCTAGAAATTTACGTGTCATGTAAACTTAATCTTTTTAACTATCCTTAAGATAATCTTAATTCCGAAGGTTACATACAGTTTGTCTCTGGCATATGACTCAATTTGATTTTTTAAAGAAGTACATAAAATTAAGAAGTACCGTCTACCAGCACGTTGATTGACATTGGTAAAGACAGCTTCATACCTGTCGTATAGGCAACATGCAGTTCATAACTCGAAGAAGAAATGTTCATTTGCAGAGTCCCGAATGAGATAAAAGCATCGAGGATGAAAATCCACCTAGAATACAAATATTCAACAAGAAAATACAAGGAACACGTTGTCTCGGGTTTTATAACTGACAAGTACATTAAATTGCAGCGTTTCTCATCAACTTTCATCATTTCAACAGATTTAATCTCCTCTTTACAAATACTTTCAAAGAAACTTAGAAACATCGTCACACTGGCTCATAATGACTACTCAACTCAGTCACTGTTTCTCATTGCATGGATTATTTCGCTTAACCGAATTAGCACTAAAAATTGCGTTGCATCGTATGGCAATTTCTGTCAGTTGATGCAGACAAACGAACGCACACGTACACTCACAAACAGACTGAAAATACCTGACGACGCGTAAGTGTTGATAAAATGAGATGGAGCAACATAGCATATTCGAAATCAGACAGATTTTTCTTCGGGCAAAGTTTTGGAGGTTTGGGTTTTAACACATTTCAAATCATAAATCAATCATTGGTAACGATTTTTCCACGCGCAGCTGTGACAGTCGGTGTTACTTCTATCGCTTCATTGAATTGAGTAGTAAAGTGTTGTCAATGGGATGTTACTTTCTATCATTATTTTTGACCCCGAAGTGATTGGTACGAAGGTACTACTCAACCTGTAAACTGATGGTTACAAGTATCTTTTTATCACTAGAGACTATAATGTTTCTACGATGAATATTTACATAGAATTATGACATTTCAATTTAACGGTATGCTCTGCGAGATGTGTGTATCTTCACCATTTTGCATTTAGATAATTGTGATTGTGTGGAGACGACTCGCTAACTTTCGCATAAAATTCGTTCATGATGGACATACCTCATTTCGCCATTATCGCTGACACCAATTATTGATTGAAATCCTAACTCAGATTACTTATACTTATTTAGTGAAACGCTCTTTCGTCTTGTCAAAGTCACTTCAGTGTCGCTCAAAGGTCGTCCATAAATAATATTCACATCGAGCCAAGGCGACTACAATACTGAGTTTACTTATAGAAAATCATTAAGTGGTATTTCAGTTCAAAAAAATGTAGTGTATACATGCGGACACTTTTCCTTGTCCATCTCAGTTTCGTCAATAACAACTCGTATTTCGAAGATGGAGTGAATAGAACTTCCCTGACAATCAGTTTACAGGTTGAGTAGTACCTTCGTACCAATCACTTCGGGGTCAAAAATAATGATAGAAAGTAACATCCCATTGACAACACTTTACTACTCAATTCAATGAAGCGATAGAAGTAACACCGACTGTCACAGCTGCGCGTGGAAAAATCGTTACCAATGATTGATTTATGATTTGAAATGTGTTAAAACCCAAACCTCCAAAACTTTGCCCGAAGAAAAATCTGTCTGATTTCGAATATGCTATGTTGCTCCATCTCATTTTATCAACACTTACGCGTCGTCAGGTATTTTCAGTCTGTTTGTGAGTGTACGTGTGCGTTCGTTTGTCTGCATCAACTGACAGAAATTGCCATACGATGCAACGCAATTTTTAGTGCTAATTCGGTTAAGCGAAATAATCCATGCAATGAGAAACAGTGACTGAGTTGAGTAGTCATTATGAGCCAGTGTGACGATGTTTCTAAGTTTCTTTGAAAGTATTTGTAAAGAGGAGATTAAATCTGTTGAAATGATGAAAGTTGATGAGAAACGCTGCAATTTAATGTACTTGTCAGTTATAAAACCCGAGACAACGTGTTCCTTGTATTTTCTTGTTGAATATTTGTATTCTAGGTGGATTTTCATCCTCGATGCTTTTATCTCATTCGGGACTCTGCAAATGAACATTTCTTCTTCGAGTTATGAACTGCATGTTGCCTATACGACAGGTATGAAGCTGTCTTTACCAATGTCAATCAACGTGCTGGTAGACGGTACTTCTTAATTTTATGTACTTCTTTAAAAAATCAAATTGAGTCATATGCCAGAGACAAACTGTATGTAACCTTCGGAATTAAGATTATCTTAAGGATAGTTAAAAAGATTAAGTTTACATGACACGTAAATTTCTAGGTTTATGGTATCATGACAGGATATAACGGGCAAAGCCAAACACATCAAGGTAACATGAATTTTTGAAAAATATCTTCATTGTGCGCAGGCGAGTAACTGCGAGTATTATTCACTAAGCCTAGGCCACTGCTTACATATCGTCATTTGGTTTGACCTCACCACATGTAGGCAGGAATAAATGCCATTTCGACTCTTAACGGAGCTCTCTGGATAAGTGTGTTGCTCATACACACAGTGACTGGAATGAACCGTGAATTATGACATTTCAATTTTAACGGTATGCTCTGCGAGATGTGTGTATCTTCACCAATTTGCATTTGAATAATTGTGATCGTGTGGAGACGCAAAGTATTCAAAAAATCTGATGTCATGTCTAATAGTACAAATTACTCTCTAGTCCATTCACAATTTGCCGTATAAAATAATAATAATAATAATGGCTTTTTTGAAATAAACGTAACAGTTTTGTTGTCGGAAACTACTAACAAGTCATGTCACGAAACTGATATACTTTGTGATCATAAGGCTGAGACTTACTGCTAAACAAAAACAAATCGGGTTTTTCAGTTTCTTAGGTCCTTTTAGAATTACGGAATATGCTTTCATCAAACGTGCTCTTTTATCATTACGTTCAGGTGTCTTATTGTTTCACTCACAATCACAGACATTACAATTTTGTTAGTCCTCCTTTGGTCTCTGGTCCTACTGGTTTGAAGATTGGTCCATGTAAATAAACGACTAACATCTGAAGTCCTATATGTATATGAATCTGCGATATAATTAGTAGCTTAAAAATTAATAATTAAACCTGAACTCGGTACTACATTCATATAATTTTTTTTTCATTCCAATAACGTGACAAATTGAATCAATCGGAAAAAGTTGCAGTTCAGACTGACGACTATCAAACGTCTAACACTCTAGAGTATAAATATTATTTAGACTGATGAATTTTTATTACATGTGCTTTTCGGGACAACTCACGTACACAAATGGAAGTTGGATAACTAGGCCAAAGTAAACAGTATCACCTTTCATGTAAAACAGGTAGAATGTGGTTGGCGGTGGAATATGTTTTACGTTTCGTAATATTTGAGGCTTTTTAGCTGGATGTACCTGAAGTCTAATGTTTGTTTCGAGGCTCAAGCCCCGTACTGTAGGCTGCAAACAGTATCACGTTATCCGCTTGCCTTTTCAATTTAGACATCTGCTTATTTATGCAACGAGTATTTTATTTCTTTCTATTAGCAATCGAATTTAAGCATAAATCTAAACAGTTGGATACAATTCTAAAGAATATTAAAACATGATTTCGTTTTTAAGGAGATTGATTAAAGTCGTAGCAACGAGCAATAAGAACTGATCAATAGATGTGAGCATCGTAGAATTTTAGAATTTAAAATTGCATATTACTACTAACCTTATGTTAGACAGCAATTAAAATTTTAGAAGTATTGAACAGCTGTCTTGATATTGAATTTCTAAACACCACACCGGATGTTGAACTCTGGTTTGCTAATCCTCCGATCGAAGTTTTGATATATGTTTCTTACCCACAGCAGCTTTTAACTAGGACTCAGAGATTTACTCCAAGACATCGGTTAACAATAATTTGAAGACAATTGTGCATTCGGGAAGTTGAATAAACTAGGTGAACTGTCTTAACAGTTCCTGACGATTTTTTCTGAAACATGTTTATGAATGGATTTTTTCTGTTTACATACATTGGTTTCAAAGTCTATGTATGTAGGAAGAAAATCACCGTCTAACCGCTTCAGCAAACATGTGAGACACGAACTGATTCCAAGAGTAAGAATTGACCAAGAATTGAAAATGATAATTAAAGAGGCATGATATAACTCTTATTACTGTCAGATTTGTCGTAACATGAAGATCCGATTTCAGTTTTGCGTGAGATGCCAAAAATTTGTGAACCAGGTGTAAAAATTAGTTTACTATGTATGAGCATAGTTGATGGAACGTACCAGAAAATTTAGCGAAAGTGATCACAGGGTTTGTTTTTTGGGCTTCTCTAAACACAGTGTGGTGTTGTGTTTGTCCCTCTGCAAAAGGACTTTCTTCCCTAATGATATAACGGCGTTATATCGGGGCCCGTAAAGATAGGTCATTATCAGAGAAGAACAGTTGTACAGTGCGTTGGAGTATTGATCCATGCTTTTCATCATTTACCAATGACACAACGATGGCTAGATAACAAGTCAAGAAAAATACTAAGTGATCATCATTCAATTGATCATCTTAGAGTGGTAGTAGTAGCAGTAGTAGTAGTAGTAGTAGTAGTAGTAGTAGTAGTAGTAGTAACATATTGATGACACAACATAACTGGTATATTTGCAATATAGACATAACTACACCTTTATTAAAAGGAAAAGATGTGATTTATTAGTAACCATAACTTGAGAATGACAAGATATACAACAACTGTTCATACGTCAAACCAAAAGGTTACAAAGAAATGAGATACACAAATATAATATTCTTAAATATTTATTAACATATAATAAAATTTACCTTTATTTAATGCATCATGATTTCAAAAGGACTCAGCAGTCTTTACAACTTTATAATGAAAAATATTCCTAATTTGTTCTCAGTCTAATAATTATTTTCATTTCCATTACCATTCAATTTTATTTGTTAGTGTTTTTGTAATTCTTCTTGTTTTATGGTGCGATGCGGTTACTGTACATCTGGATTAAAAACGATGTCTTCTTGAAAACTATATGTAGAGGTTGAATAACACTGATTGATCAGTTCACTTTATATGTTCAATTAGTATTTCAGTTTTAAACTCTGGAACATATCATTCTCTTCAGTGTGTTATGCATATACTGAGACAATGAAAGAGGGAAATTCCATTTTATTCTACTTTTCATTAATTGTTCTAATTCAAAAAAATGCATGGTAATTGTGGTTACTCAATGCTCATGGATTTTAACAAATATCTATACAGACATCTATGACGTCGCGCTCTCTTGACTGCATATATTACGTGTAGAAGTAACCACAACAGCTGACTGATTGAAAATTTTAAATTATTTCCACAATTACCGCTAGATTATATCAAGAATCATATAGCCTTTATATTATATCTATTTATATAAAACATGCACATATATTTACATAACTGCTATAGGCTATGAAACAAGTAAGTTTGTTTTCGACGTGGATGCTAATTTCAGTAACATCTCGAGTCATATCCCCCAACATTGACGCACGTGAACTCAAGCCGTTTTTCGCTCGAACTAGGTATTGCTAACACTATAGTAAGTTAAGGATTGGTTCTTAGATTATGTCAGTACTCCCGAACACATGTTCACTAAACGTAATATATATATATATATATATATATATATATATAACATGAACGAGAATATTGAAGCTGGACAAAACACTGTTATGATGCGTAGTTTATCAGCTAACAATTATCAATAGAATGATGAAACAGCCTTGCTCTAGTTCTTCCCTGCGTGTGTTTGAAGAGTGAGAAAGTCAGGTGAAACAGCCGCTAAAAACAGAAAGGTTTATATATATATATATATTATTTGGATGCACATTTCACTGCCACTTATGGTGGTACTATTGATACCGCTTTTGTTAATAATAATTATTATTATTTATTGGCAGATGAAGCGTGCATATATTCGGGAAATGTGTTTTTTAACATTACAATAAACCACCGTTCAAATGTTATACACACGTTATTGTTTATCTTTCATAGGAACTCATTAGTGGTGAATAATAGTACTTGGTTCATGTGATCAAAGAATTACATAACAGCGTGAAATCCCAGTAACCAAATGAATGCTGGAGTAGTAGAAATGTTAGTAGTCATCAGTGCAAGTAAAAAACAGACTTCTGTTAACTTATCGTCTAAGGGGAACAATCATAGGTTAAGATAATTTCGTCAACTTCGACAATGTACAACATGCTATCATACTATCATAGGTTTATTCAACTTTGTTGTCAAAGTAGGAAGTGGTTGGACCAAATGAAATCACAAAGGTTCATGGATTTAATCACAGCACCATACACATGATGTTTCTGAAAATACTTGAACAATCTATTAAAGGCATGCACGATCAAACTACTACTTAGTTAATGCCTCACAGGACGAATGGCTGCACTGCATACTACCATCCAAATGAGACAGTAAGCTCTAGTGGATAATTTTTCCTTTCCATTATTAAAAAAGAATATGAATTTTTTTTTAAATCTTAAAAACTATCGTTATAATGGTTTTTTATACTTTACTGAATGCTTCATTTAATAATTGAAATTCTTGAACAAGAGCAATAATGGAATGTTCAATAAATCGGTCGGTATTCGGATTATTAGAGGCAGACGAAATAATACTGTTTCATGGTATTTAGGATTTGTTAGTAAGCTTTCTGCTTAGTAACATTTTTTTAGGTATTGACTATTACCTTTCAGTTTAACAGCAGTCCAGCGTCGGTTATATCGGTCGAGTATAATGATCTGACTGTAGAGAGAGGGAAAAGAGTTGTATTTGCGGGGAGAACATGAGACATGCGATTCACAACGGCGCAATTTAACATAATCTTAATAATTCCTGATAATGGCCTTCAATCACTTGGTGTATACTAAATCTAGTTTCTCACACTAGTTATTGTATGTCACGTGATTAATGGAATCGATGTTCGGAAAAGTGATATCTGATACTGTAACCTAAAATCTGTTAGCTCATCGCTAAATAGATGATACTGAACTAGTAAGAAGGTTGAGGAATAAAATTTAAAGTTCTTCCAAAAAAGGCATTTTGGAAATAAAATATCTTGATGTGAAGTTTCAGAACAGTTCAACTAAGCTTGAATAAATAATTAAGAAGAGTTTCTCAACTATAACAGAAATTTCATCCTTATCGCCGCAGCAATGAAATATTTCACTGTGACAGTTGAGTGGAAAATTATTGACTGTTGTAATATGCCGAGATTAGTCAACATATTCTTCAGTTTTAGTGACACTGATTGAAGTGAGTTGTGTTATGTTGACTAATAACTGTCAAGTGAGTTTGTCATATTATCCCGTGCTTATTAAAGTATTGTTAATTAAAGCCCAGTAAATCAATTTCATTCCACTCATCAAATACCTATGTTGAACCTTTGAATGCAGTTTGAAGTCGGTAATATCGGTATTCTATTAGTGGATTTTCAGGAGAATTTCATTCTATCGATGATTCGAACGTCATCCTGAATTTGTTGACCCATTTCCAATACCTAGTCATGGAGCTGCTCACGCACATGTATAAATGTGTACATATTTACCAATACACATATGTATGCATAAAAATACACCTATGTTTCTAATCACATCCGATTATTAACATGGGTAGATGAGTTGTGGTTGTGTGCGTAGTTTCATTGACTAGTTTGGTTGGGATAGAACATCAGCAATTAAATCAAGGTTAATTTATTATTTTAATTGTCGATTCCTCTGTGTCGAACTCTTCTTTTTCTCAGATTTGGCACAGAGGTCAGAGCTAACAAGCGTTTAGGCCAAAATCCTGGATGCAATTTTTGGCACATCCTCATCATTGATAACCATTAGAAATCACGTGTTCGTAATTCGATGGATGTGAAAAGTAGTTGTACTACCTAGACTGATATAAAACGTTCATAATCGAAGATGAGATGCAGTGTAGTGATTGACTGTTGTAACGCTCGCTTGATAATCAACACAACACATATATGCGAACAATATTGTTTTCGATTAGATCGTCATAAGGCTTATTACATGAAAATGTTTAACCAATCAAGGCAATTTGAGTGATAATCACAATGAAATGAAAAATATGATCAATAGAATGGAGTAGTAGTGGATGAATAGACTTCAAATAACCATCAAAACCATTACGTAATAAGCAAATGTGTAAAAATAATAAAATACATATATAATATCAACTGTTGGTTGCGTCATATCCGGCCAAGTAAGAGATAAGGGTGTCACGAATTTCTTCTGAACACAAATTATGGTTGAATGTACGCCTGCATATTGCAGAAGCCATAGGAATACGCACATTTAATCCAATTTGTGTGCACAAAAAATTCGTGTCACCCCTATCTCTTCTTCTGCCGGACATGACGTAACTAACGGTTGACATTATATATATTTTATTATTTTTACACATTTGCTTATTACGTAATGGTTTTGATGGTTATTTGAAGTCTATTCATCCACTACTACTACATACTATTGATCATATTTTTCATTTCATTGTGATTATCACTCAAATTGCCTTGATTGGTTTAACATTTTCATATAAATATTCATGTATACTAATTAGAGTAAAGCCTGATGACGATCTAATCGAAAATATTATTTTTCGCTTGTGTTGTTCTAATTTTCACAATGGGAATCTTTAATACGCTTAATAATTCCCAACAGTTACTATTGTTCAGTGTTCTATGACCACAATGCAATGGACAAGTTCCGAAATCAGAACACGATGGAACAGGATAAAGATTATATTCCAAATAACAAGGTTAATTGGGAATATGAGGCCAAAGGCGATACAACGTTAGTGTCCTTATAGTTTTTACATGAGAAGCTTCTGGAATGTAGTCCACGTGATTGACTAGCAGTGACAGGATTAGATTTCGCCAATCAGCATGCAGCTAACAACGAGAATTTTTCTAGCCTGCTCTCCAAGTATGGGCCAGGCGCTGATTGGTTAGGAAATGAGCCAATCAACGCGCAGCTAACGCAGTCATGATTTAATTCATCAATGTCCCACTAACACTGACTAATGCGGCCGCTACAAGTATGAGGGTGGGTAGTTCTTCTAGAGTGATCTGAACGGTAAACTGGATTAGTAGTCATCATTACTGTATCTGTTAGTCGAAATACACCGGCAAACTTGACACAAATTATTCATCTTTTCGAATCTACGTACTAATCCATTTGAATGTTTAAGATTCCTTAAATTGATTGTAGGATTTTCGTTGCATAACGTTAGATTCACCAGAATAACGCACCCGTAATCAATGAAGTAAAAGCTCTTTGAGTATTCGGAGTGTTTATTTGGGACAGTGGTTCTGCAACAAACAATAATTAATTTACTAGTTACTTACATTCAAGGTGATTAAGCAACAACAACAACAACAACAACAAATTATCACAACGATCCGTGTCTCACACACCAAGCGAATAGAATGCCAAACCAAATGGCTGACCAAACAGTCAATGTTTCGACCAATAGAAAACAACTTCTAGATTGTTCGATCATACTGACCAATAAAATGCAAGTTACAAATTATATAGTAAACACTCAACTACTCATGAGTAGTAAAACCATTACAACTAAATCCAACACTGCCCCCTCAGGTTGAAAAATCCAGGGAGGTTTCTCAACTACTTATATGCTAAACACTCAACTACTCATGAGCATTTCAGAATCACAGAACCCTCAACAATTAGAAA
>CALYCR020003370.1:0-11481 GCA_944470395.2 Schistosoma turkestanicum
CATTTTCGTATAGACGCGGTGGCTGCTGGACTTAGTGTCACTTACTAGCTATTGTAATAGATGCTCTACGGAGTAATTTAGTCCTGGAAGAAACAAAAACATCAGACGGTTTTCTCCTAGAATTTTTGGCCTTCTGATTTGGCTGGGACCTGGATCTAGGAGTATCGTACCGGTGTGTTTCTATTGGACGCGATTAGGACAGCCGCCGGCGAAATAAATTCTACAATAATTACAATTACCTTCTAATTTATTATCTCTTGGAGCAAAAAACTGCAACGAACAACAAAGAGAAACGGGAGTCCAATATGTCCGCAAATAATAATTCAAACAAGTTCATAAGTTAAGTAAAACAAATATACCCAAA
Organism: Schistosoma turkestanicum; assembly: GCA_944470395.2. Taxonomy (NCBI): domain Eukaryota; kingdom Metazoa; phylum Platyhelminthes; class Trematoda; order Strigeidida; family Schistosomatidae; genus Schistosoma; species Schistosoma turkestanicum. The sequence continues at coordinate 365 of CALYCR020003370.1, forward strand.
AAACAGTGAAATTAATTATATTTATACATGAAGGTTTTAATCAGCAAAATGTCTTCGTTTCTCCCGTAACACACCTTCCTCATTTGTACTCTAATATTGAAAATGTGGCTGTATAATACTGTTTCTGTCAGTGATATGGTGTAAATATGCAATCAGAAACTGTCTCTTATACTCAATTTAACTGCTATAACTTTTACAGTAATTGTAAAAGCATTTGTGACAATTTGATCTAGCCTGTAAACTGGCGTGACTCTTGTAACGTAGTTATTTGAGAATAAATATATTATTATTATTATTATTATTATTATTATTATTATTATTATTAATGTTATTATGTTCGTTGGCCCTACACTTTTCCTTTCACCTTGAGGCTTCCATGTGAAGGCTTGTCTTGTAACGCATTTCACTGATGCCGAGCACCTCGAAGGTGTATCTTTTCATGTGTGCAGTAACTTGAATTAGTCTTCCAGTCTACCACAATGTACGAACGTTCCATGTACCTAAAAGAATGGTTGCTCTGGTTAACAGAAGAAACATCGGCCCCGTGACTTCCGAAGGAACTCGGCCTTTATCACGCGATGTCATAATTCTTCCTCGAACTCCCAGGGCAGAATTAAGATGGTTGGAATTACTTCTCAAACCACCATGATAACTAGTATCTCTGAAGTGCCTCATCCGTCGCAACAACAATTTTTAGTCTCAACCTCGGATATCTGCCGACATCAGAATTACACAAGAACAAATTTCATGTGCAATGCTGTTAAAAACAACGAATATATGCTCTTAGATCGATCAAAAGATAGTAATCGAAATTGAAACACGGCTACCCGCAGACATTTCAGTTGATAATGGTTGCGAAGCATGACACAATGGATACGATTGTGTACACCAAACACCGAGGGCAGTGAAGTCATGACTAACGTGTTAATGAATGAGACACTCAAGCAAGACGACAACGAGCGCGGCCTCTGCTACGCTGGAGCGAATTACGCGTGCATGGAAGAGTGTCTTCTTCGCTCATCATGGCCACGGGATTGGTCAAGGCGAACAAAATATTATCACTCGATATCGTGCAGAACGCTGTCCGAGACAATGTACCTCAGGCACAGCACACAACGGGAGACAAAATATACTTAGGTTCTTCGAGACACTGAACGCTGGCTACAGGCGAAAATTAGAGCATGATGAAAGTCGATGGTCTCGCTGAGGGACTGGAAACGTATTTTCCACTTGTTATTGAGCAGCTTTTGTGATGCCAGTGTTCACACCAATTGAGGACGCTTCCGGATCGAGCTAGCAGCCAAAAATAAGGGCAAACTCTCAGTCTATTTTCAGCGTAAGGAAAAATATAAAACCTTTGAAACAGGGTGTTTGCACACCAAAAGTTAAAAATTGAAGAAACCTCACCGACATATAGGTTACTGAGATCTCCAACATCAAATTCACTGATCAGTTAGACCAACTGCCGAAGGTCAAAATACAAGCTGGTGGTCAAGGGAATACTCAACGTACTCCAAACCTAGTACTTGGAAACCTAGAATCCGTGCTTTCGAGAAAGTGAGCAGTATGTGACAATATCGACCACATAGTCTTGAAGTAGTATAAAGAAGCCGTCCGTTATTATTATTACTTGAGAGTCAGAAAAGAACTGATAACGGCATAGAACATATTCAGCACGCCGAATCATTCGACCATCAGCATCTTACAGAAGTATGACAACCTTGGTCTTCGAGATCATACTGCGGACATCGAGTGTCTAATAATGTACACCCTTGTTCACGCACACATTTCATCATGAGTCGTTGCAACTTGGAACGATTTCTCAGCCCAGATGACCACAGTCCCTTCAGCGAATAGTCTTTGTTGTACCCATCTTCTTCAAATTGATTTCCTCCTTAGCATTAAGATCGCTGCTTGAGCTACAAATTTTCTCCATCAGCTTCAATATTGTATATTAGACATTGGATGCTGAAAATCGCCGCTCTATTGGCAATGTGCGTTGTTGGTTTTCGTGTGGTGTGAATTCAGCATTTGGTAAGCTTGCCTATAAATTACATGTAGTGGAGTGACTTCAATGTACTGAGTTACACAGAGTGCTATGGTCTCAGTTTGCGTTCGTTTGTTTGTTTGCGCTTCTCGACAAAGTACCTAGTGTGATGGGGGTGTGTGAGGAAGAGTATATAGAATCATCTGAAAAAGGAAAGATCAATAAAAAAAAGCATGTGGACGACTGTAAGCCGAAAGGGTGCACATACATTAGATTGAGAAATTAGTCGATATCAATCAGAAACAACACAAGCATAATATGAAGACTGGTAGTTGGAACTGAGGGTCGTAAGTTTGGAATGCAGGACTGTAGCTTCACTTTCTGCAGCGTATCAAGTTGTCTGCTCGCCTCTCCTTATGTTCATAGTTCTTTGGGTCGTCTTACTCGTCGCTTTTAAATGTTCTTATTCGTTACCAGTCACCATCCGTCAACATGAGGTATTTTGAAGCTAGACTCAAGCACACTGGAAATTGGACGTAATGGTCCTGTAACTTGTTTTCCTCTCGAAAAATGCATATGGCTTCTTGACAGAATAAGCGAGAATGCTCACAGCGCGTCATTGTTTATTATGTCTAATTGATTTGCAATATGTGTTTCGAATAAAGTGATTGTTGAGTATCTTGCGTGTTGCTTTTCGTTCCTGCTTTTCTCTCATAAATTCAAAGGACCTTACACTGACTATTCGGATATCACCGTTAATGCGTGGATGATATTAGGACGAATTTAGGAGTGATATAAACAGCTCTCATTTAACGGTGAACGGATATGACGTTACTGCCAAAACTGCGATCAACTAGTAAAGATTAGGATATTTGATCTTCCTGTTGTCAAGTGCACGAAGTTATTTAACCTTATTATTACCTTTCTTATGAATTCATTCTAACTTATCTGTACCACATTTTACAACTTTCTCAGGTTGAAGTTCCTAATATGCAACTGCTGCGTAGATAATTTGATCGCTTTGCATTATCTACACTTCATTCTCCCAACTATTTTAACATATTTCGATTTCATACAAGATGGATGGATTGACATCTCTCGCGAAATTTACAGATTAATTTTATCTTGGAATAATTCCATGGTGAGTGCTTTATGTTACAGTATTCTGATTAGTGTGTTTAGGTCAGTGGGGAAATACTTTAATCTGCCCGTCGAATATCTACAATGCCCTTGGAATCTTTCTTTGTGTCAGCGAAAACAATACAAAATCTGAAATGATAAAGGCGATGCAGTTATCTGACCTTTGGAATGCCATGATGTTGATTGTAGGATCGGTCAACTTCTAAATAAATGTTCGAGACGCAATGATGGTGTTGAGATAGTGCTCGGTAATAAAGTTTCCGCTGCAGAGAATTTGAGAATCAAGGAGCAGTTCTGGATTAATTTGAAGACATACTACGATACCGAATGAGAACATGTGAGTTCATGTTTTGTGTTACCAGTTTTGCATGTGTAGGTGGTATTTGAGACCGACACTTATGATTCTGGAAAGTAAATGAATCAGTGGGTTAGTGCGCAGACTAGAGGATAAATTCAAAGACTCCTTTTTAGCTGGATCTTTAACAAGTGACACGTTTAGTGTAATGACAGCTATTACATATTTTAAGGTAAAAGAATGCATGCAACTAACTCACTGACTAAAGTACTTCAAAATTCGATGCACCTTATATTTGTGTCTCTGCTGTATCAGTTGACAAATCCTAACGAGCGTTGTTATTTAGGTATGTGAAGTCTGGCTTGCTTAGATGCCTTAACTTTGACAAGCCGAGCGGTTTCGAACGTGTAACCTACTAGATGGTGGATGTGGAAAAGTTATATATACTGTCCCTCTTCATCCTACTAACAGGTCAAAATAATGAGCGTCAAGTGTATTTTATTGCATATACGGTGGATTGATCACTGAGTAGTGACTAGTTCCGTCATGACCATAGGCGAAGCTTACTGACGAGTGCGAAAACTGATGAAACCTAGGTTCAGGGGTTCCTTGTCGGCTACTTCCAACAGCCACCTTACATATGATGTTTTGAGAATGGTTATAGTTGTCGTTCAGTGGCAGTGTCTATCATTGAGAGGTGTACTACAGAAGCATATTAATTTTCTACAGGCTCTTAGATAGAACACATTTGGTCGAGTCAGAACGTGAGACGAACTGTCTTTGGAATTGCTTACTTCAGATTATGTTTACCGCAATTGTCCGTTTTCTCCATTCGTATTTAGCTTTGCAATGGAAATGCTTTTAAAAATAAGGCATTGATGGACGAACGATGTTTTGTAATGTATGTGTAGACTGAGGAAAGGTTATGGGTGCTCGAAGGAAGACAGGGCATAAATACATAAAGTCACTGACAACTGGATCAAGTGGTGTTAATAGCTGTAGACTGCGTGTCTCGGATCCGAGTGCTTAAACGGAATCGGACGATGAAAGACAGCTTATAATTGAACGAACACAGAAAGTACAAAACTAAATATTTTAGACTTTTGCCAATTTCGAATCAAGTTATACAATAAATGCTTGAAAAGTAGCTTTGATTGTTTGTCAATGTTTGTTTATTCCTCTGTTCACACTTGTTATAGGTGGATGAGAATTGTGCAGTGGCAGCTGCATCAACAGCAACTTCGATCGTCTAATGCATAGCTGTATGATCGTGCAAACCTGTAACAGAATTTCTTATTGTTCATTGATTCTTCACATCCTTTGTTTGCAATGATACTCTACCAATATTTCTTAGACATGGGATATTAACATTGAGTTCGTGATAAGTGAGGCTGTGACTAGAGCCTACAGAAAAGTGTTTTTTCTCCAGAAAGGAAGTATCTTACAATTTTTCAAGATTCAGCGAATTGCATGTGTTATTATTGAATTATTGAAATGTACCTAACTAATCGAATTTTTAATAGAAGAATTTGTTTTGATATGTTGTTAAACCATTTTTACTTCTGTGATCACGTAATGATTTTGTTAACTTTATGTTCACATGACCACTGATGAATAATTCATGGAAGTTTGTTCTATTGTCAATATTTGTTTTTTATTTAAATTAAGTTTGAATCCTCATAGGTATACAGGAAGAGACATTTTGAACGGCATTATAACTGTAGTAATGCTCGTTATTGCAACAACATGAGTTGTACGAATGGCCAAATTGTTGGGAATATTATTTCTAGGGAGTATTCAAATAGCCCTTAATGAATCACTTCGAAACGCGCTGATACAGTTGAAGTTGAGAACAGTTTGCTTTTATGCAGGTATGCTCACTCAGTGATTCGCTTCTAGCCACTAGTAGGGAGGTTCTAGTCACTGATTTCCTACATCTCCCTAACTTGGTTAACATATGCGATGTAGGTACAAGAAAGGAATTTGAAAGTGCTTGATTTGAAGGCGGTGGGATCGGAGAACTTTGTGTACGGTGACAACAATTCAACTGGTGCTAGTAGCTAGAAACATGGTTTCGATGTCTTGGTCATGTTGCATGGATTTGTGGGCGACTTTGATATGGTGTATGATTTGCTAGAACTGAGTCAAACAGCGATGAGATGGTAACTCCTCGACTTCTCGTTGTAGTGCGAAATAAGGCTGTGTATAACCGATATTTTTCGGTCTTTCATGATTTTCTTGTTTTTCTCCTAGCGATAACATCGAAGGCGTTTTAGAATAGAGGCGCGCTGTTGTCTTGTAGTTTGTTTAGATATTTTCCCGAAATTCGGATGAATCCCTGTGACTGACTGAAATGTTCCCTAACTGCAGTTACCGGAGTGGGCTCTTATACTAAATACCTTCTTTTAATTGATGTTATTGGTGTTCGCAAATGTTATCTGAAGAAATCACATCTACGATGTAGCTTCAATATTGAGTCAGCATTTATTAACAAGTCCTAAAGACTGACTGGGCGCGTCACCATTGGCTCATCGCTCAGCTGTTTTCTAGCATAATGTTTCATAGTCAGTATCGAGAACACGGTATTTCCACCGACGATTGATGGCTTTAACTGATGTAAGAGGTGTGTGTAAGATACACTATTCAGACTGTTATTGTTACCGCAACGTCATCTCAGAGAAAGTGTAAAAGCTGCCATCTATCCATTAGATTTACATTGTGATGGGGATGGAGTTAGGAATTTAATTTCCTTGATGTAATAAACAGGATGCTACGTTGTGAAGGTCTTCATAGCGAGAAGCAACTTGAAATGAAAAATGTACGATTTTCCGTATAGGGTCTCACTAGACAGAAAATAAAACTAAATTCAATCTTAATAAACAAATGATAGATGAATGTATTTCGAAGATATGATATACGATGGACTATGGAATCTCCATCAGATATTCCCTAAAAGCCTCCATGCATTCAGGTTTCTGAGCAAACACATGTCTCCTATGAGATTACAGCATGGGAATAACCTTTATTTACTTGTAAACCATGTGGTGTCAGAAAACATGTTTTGTTCAAGGATTGATAACGAAATTTCGTGTTTGCTGCTGTATTCAGTTGTATTTAGTTTAGTCTGTTATGGAGTATACAGTCAGCGATATATGACCATAATGCTTCTTAGGGACGCAGTGTCAAATTTGTAACTGAGATGGATTAACTTATTGATGTAATAACACACCACTAGTGATGAATGAGAATGTTCTCAATGCACGTAACTAGACAATTTGATGTGAGAATGCTGGTTGAGTCACCATCGGATTAACTTTTTAAGTTTAAGTGACCATTAATGTCGTCAACGGTGACTGAAGACTTCAAGCATGTTGTCTTTCTACAATAGAGGCGGACACCTGTTAATTTTGTTAACAATCACGTCATTGACTTATTCCTGAAATACTCGAGTTCCTAATCTAATTCTTTATACAGTACTAATTTCAACCTTCAACTAACGTCACTAAATGACTGAAATCATATGAACGCTAAGAGATTGAATTGAATCTCTCTGATCTAAGTAAACGGAAAACGTCAAGTCACGAAGTTTTACCCGTAGAATTTTAGATATGTCACACTTTCCATATATTTATGATCAAATATTTTCGTGAATTATGAAATTTACTAACAAAACCAGCTGAAAATGTCAATAGAATTAGAAATGAATTGATGAAAATATTTGCTCCATCATATTACGTAATTATCCGGTGTAGGTGTTCATGTTGTTGTGTTTCCATTTTAGGTCGCCGTATTATTTCCATTGTATCATGTGAACCAGAGTGATGAAGTAACAGTGAATTTGGAAAGAGAAACCATGTTGAATATGATACAGGAAGAATCTGATAAAGAATGCTAAGTGAATTACATTTAAACGGAATCAAAATTACCTTCCTCAAACAGGAGAGGATGAAACTACTTTGAGAATAAATGTACCAACGTCGTAAGAATTACGATCAAATGAAATAGTTATGTGAATATCTCAGTCCTGTATTAGATTAGCCACTGCTTAGCCGATTCGATCATAATAGTTCCCAATATGAGGTCAGAATTCTATGAGGAATATTTACGTTCTACACTTGTCAAACAGCAAAAAACTAATGTTATTTAGGGTTTCCTTCAGGTTATGCCTAACGTTCAAATATATCATATCTCAAAGTGGAGAAAACAAACTTTCTTATCCAAACTGTGTGCATGTACTTACAGTTTAGATTAGTTGTTTTCTCCAGAATTCATTTTCTTCATCAATTCTCATGGTCACCTTGGAAGTATTGTTTCCACAATCTAATAGTTCTCATTGGAAAGCAGATGGAAAAATGAAGTTCAGCAAACAGATCTCTTCTGTCTCTCAACTTGTTATCATACTGAGCCTAATAAATACGTGTAAATCATTTCGAGTTTCATTCAGTGAATAAAATATTCGCAGTAAATAGACATGGGATATTAGCAAGAGTGTTTATGCAACTTAGTCACATTGTATCAGTGATAATGAAACAATGTTCTCTCAACTTCACAGGATGTTTGTAAATAAACAATGGAAGTGTAACTGATCAACAAACACTGAATAGAATGAGTTGATGGGAAAATATGTTCTATTGTATTCAGAACAATAAACATGTTGATGTGATGCAGGGTCGAGTGAAAAATATTTGTGAAAATAAACAAGTGTAGAGGACATAAACAATTTTGTGTAAAGAAGTACAAGTTTTTATAAAAGTGTATATATTAAACGGCGACAATAATACTCACTGTGATATCAAAAGTTTGAAAATATTCAGGGTTTTGTTTTCCACTTATCTGTTATCATTTTCACATCGCATCCTGTTGAGATCCATTGTTTACATTTCTAGCTAAATGATACACACTGTTAATTTTAGAATTTTTTACGATTTTCTTTCAAGTTCTACATATATGGGAAATTTGAGAATTAAGTTCCATGACATTCAGAGTAGAGAAGGAATCAACATGATCAGTTAAACAGAAATAATTCAAACACTTAGCCATATGGTGTAAATATCAACAATACAATGTACTTTAGTGTCCATTCAGTGTTTTGTTGTGAATGAAAATACACATTGAACTGATGCATAAACAACGAATTGTGACGTGAATAGAATGAGTTGTTAGGGATATTTATCTTGTTGTTTAGTTAATGATAAACAGGTTGATGTGAGTGAGAAACGAGTTGAAATGATGTCAATAAGCAAAATTGGTGATGAGAATAAAATTTCTACCACATAAACAAATGCACATGTTCATCTATGTGATAATTATGATAATAACAATGATAGGTGAAGGTCAGTGTGGGAAATGTCAGAGATGGAATAAGTTTCATTTGTAAGAAGAAATTCCATTCAATTCGATGCACTTTTAATTGATGAAATGTTGAGAAATGTGAACGGTATTCTATGAATTACAGTGAAGTATGTGTTTCGGGTAACTTCACACCATTCGGTTGATGCAAAGTAACAGCAGATAAGCAAATTTTTTAATTCCAGTAACCAGAGACCACATATTCTATTCATTCTGTTAGTTGATCATGATGAAATTAAAACGACATTCTGTTTACCATGGCTTTTTAACGAAACATCAGTATGTAGACATGATAAGAAATTGATATTTCATCAATACATACCTAATGTTTGGCCCTAGATGCATGAAGTTAGTCAGACTGAAACTGAATATTATCCAACATGCTAAAGAACTTCTTTTGAATGGATAATTCAGATTGTGCGAGAATGTGGAAGTGTGTGAATAGGTACAGTGATTACAACTCCTTTTCATTCTGATGTGGAATTGAAGAGGTTTCTGAAACGAAGTTAATAGACCACAAAATGAAATGACAAAGGCAAAATGAATGGAACCATTCTTTCCCAGACAACATGCAGAGAGTGTACGTGACCCTAAACAGTCATGAAATCAGTTTGATTGATTTGACGAATACTCGTTCTCTACATTGGATACTTCACAGTCGCCACAATGAAAGTATACATTATATTTAGTCATTTCCAATTTTATTTCTGGAAACAAAAATATCCAACGTTTTTGATGTGTTTCCCTGTTTCGAAGCAATATGAAAGAGTCTATCAAGAGATTTGAATTATTGATTACTAGCTAAAATGTGATCAATGAATTGTATATCCTTACCATGATTCACGACGCCAATTCAGTTGGTTTCGTCAAAAAATACTCACTGTAGATAATAATTATGGACTAAAGAAATTAAAAGATCTTTAATATTTTCATTTAGTTCTATTCGCCTCATTAACGTTCTTCAGTTCCTGAAATTTTGTGCATAGCGTACTACATATTCAACTATCGTCTCTTGCTATTTCCCAGTTTCCATTTTCCACGTGATCATCAAATCTGAGAGGTTCTATGCTAGCTTTAGCCTTCAATAAATATCATGTGACGAATGGAAAACACAAATCACAATCATGATAACCTCGGATGTTGTGAGTCGGCTCTAAATCGGTATTGATTCAAAGCCTGACAGCTTGTTTCGCTATCTATCCTGACTCTGAGTGTACAAGTTAAATACCAAACCTCATAAAATTTTGTTATACTCCAAGCAGACATAGCTTACATAATAAACAAATACAACCATATCACATGAAATGAGGAAATTTATCGAAAATTTTTGTGAAGAGGAGAAACTGTGTATAATAAGCTAGCAATAAACTAGGAATAATGAATCACACAACAATAATTAGTCAGTTAATCGGAAGATTATCAGTGCAGAACTGTAAACATACATCGCAATCTAGTTACTGACTAATTATGCCATTAGGTCATGCATAACAATAATCCATAAATCAATCCTGCAACTTATCATTCCTCTACTTGTCTTCCCGATTAAGTAAATTCTAATACAGCAAATGAATGAAACTACTGCATTTTTTCCATATCAAAACATTGTTTATTACAGTCTGTTCTGCAGTTGTTACAGGAGACTGATTTGATTGTTGCATGAATGCAACACTGCGGATAATACGAAATAATCACAACACAAAGAACAAAGTGAAGAGATTGAAACTACACACGTTCATTTCAACCTGTCTGAGGATAACTGAAGCCAACGGATGACTTCAAAGTTAGTGAGGTGAACAAATAGTTACTGGTGCAATGTCAATGTTGCTTAACTTTGATTTCCACACGGTTATGTATAAATTGTATGGTTCAAGTGATTGGTAGATGCGAATATCTATCAGGAAAATAAAACGTTCTTAATGCTACATTTGAATGTAGCTACCTTACTTCTAGAAACGTACTTTATTTATCTGTCAAGCTGAATGAGCAGTTTACACTGCTAGACTGTCTGTTGTTGTTCAGTTGATGATTGTTCCGATTTTCGAAAGGTGCAATTGGAAGTTTATTGAAAAGTAGACTATTCCTATTTCATTAGTGTAGTGTATGAGCAATAAACTAAATGAAATCATGGAAGTGTCAGTAAACAATCTAAGCGCATAACCACATCATACATCAACAGTACGTCATTTGTGATATTTTCTTTGATTTGTGAATGCAAACTATCGAGTATATTGTCATGGAAATTCATCTTGTCATATTCATTCGAAATGAACAATTTTGACAGATTGAGAGACGATCAGAGATTGGATATCTTTCTCACATATTTCACAGATATTCGGAGGAAACACA